>VUQI01063525.1:1794-17190 GCA_015106735.1 Paratilapia polleni | reverse complement strand
ATTAAGCAAAAAAAAATAATGTGCTTTTCTTTTTTTTTTTATTTATTTTTAAAAAAAAAAAAAAAAAAAAAAGTAAATTTGAAAATTCATGGATAACAACAATAATTATATTTTAGCATTAATAATATTATTTCGATTAAAGAGCTTGTGCGTACTGGTGGATTAACCATTACAGAAACATAATAAATGATTTTAGTAATTACCAATACTGTTAATTTAGGGCAGCTGTGGCATAAACCTTACATTGGGTGGTGGTCAAATGAATTTGTTAAGCCCTGTAATTATCTAAAGTGAGAGCTTGTTGCAGATTTAGGTTGATCTTATATATAATGACCCATGTGTGAGATTATGTCACACTTAGGAAAGAATTTTTCAGTTATAGCGAAAAATGTCTTTTGTCACCTGTTTAATAACCTTCACTTTGGACCACAAAAATCTAATCAATTTATCCTGAAGTTTAAGTGAACATTTGACCTAGATGTAATGACATTCCCTCAAGACATTCCTGAGATATCACGTACATTACAATGGAACAGATGGATGGACAGCCTGAAAATATATCACCTCGACTCACAGCGGAGAGGGATTGTGAAGACATTCATGGTCCCCTTGGGGCAATTTGTAACAAATCAGCGGCTCAATTTACACTTTATGACAAATGACCTGTAATACAAACTATTATGTTATTTCATCAGCCTCAGCTGAATTTTATACTCATTGCTAAATTAATGATGTTGGCATACGAACATGCTAAGTGAACATGGTTAGCAATATATTCAGTAAATATAATTTTGTTAATGTTACAGTTTGGTTGCTTTTTATCTCGACTCTCTAATGTAATTCTTTACAAAAGAACTACTTATGAAATGCTTAAAATCTTGTTTGTGATGACCCCTGAGCGGTCTCTCCACACAGGAAGTTCGTATGTCCACAGTAAACATCTGCAGCTCTCCAATATGAGAGTATAGGAACTGAAGCAGGGTGTTGATGTAAATGAGCCAAGTTCAATCAAAGTCCAGAAGCGGCAGCAAACTATTTATCATGTTTCCTTTGCAAACAAGTGGCTTTCATGTGAACAACAGCCTCTCCTCTCTCAGTGTCCTGGATCTCCTGCCTATGTCTCCTCCCTCACATAAGAGAGTGCCCCTGGGGAAAACAGAAAGCTGACAGTTGCACACCACAGTCTTTACAACCTGCTTCCAACCCTGCTACCTGATCACACCTTAATTTAAAGTTCTTCAGCAGCCATCCATTACTGCTATTCAGTCCCTTTTTCTTCTCTAACACAGAAACACCCACATAGGATACTATACTGATGACCTTCATTCATGCTTTTGCTGCAATTTAATACAATTTTCTTGATTCTATAAAATGTGCCTGAGAGGCATTTTCAAATTAGAATGATTTCAAAAAATTTGCAGTCATTTATTCCTCTTTTATCTATGGAGCTAAAGGCCATTCAGTGGATTCTCACAGCTAGGAACGGCTGCTCTGAGTGAAATATGATGTTAGATGGCCTTTACTTTCCTACTTATAAAACCTAACTCTAATGCCAGAGGTCAGTCCTACAAAGTGCTCCAAACAGCTGCGTGGTCTCCATGCACACAGTGATAAAAGATAATGATTTCAGGTGAAGACACCTATGCTTCTGTACCACTCCATTACTTTGTTACTTAATACCTTCACCCCCACACGTATGGCTGGGAACTGAGACTTTATACTGGTGGGAAACCATTAAGAGGAGGACGGAACCTACACAACAATAAAACCCTTTGGCATATTTTGTGAGTGTTGAAAAATCTCCATGCCACAGTTAAGGCAGATAAGGTAGGCAGCAAAACTCTATACGATAACGGTTCAGCAGCCGCAGAGTGATTTGTCAGGTTTCCATTTGCAGAGCACAGTGCTGTATAATGAGTAGGAAACATACAAATCAAATAGACAGCTATGATAGTGACATATTTGGCAGAGATGGATAGTCAGAATGCTGATAAACAGAGAGGAAGTAAGATGATGTGTTGATTGTGGATGATAAAATGTGCAGAGAACATTTTGTATAATAATAATGTCAGCTGCAAAGGAGGCCTTTCTCACTTTCTCTCAGTTTCCCGAATGGAGGGTAACAGGCTATTTCCACTTCCCACCTCCTCATTATCCCCTTTTCTCTGTCACATTGGTTTATTTCCACTTTTCCAATGGAGAGGAAGAATGAGAGGGAAGTGTTGATTTTTAAATGACGGGAGGCTTTGGCAAGCAGCTCCAGTCCGCGCTGCTTCCAAGTATGTTCACACCTCAGATTGTGCGAAAATGAGAGAAAGAAGAAAGACAGAAAACACACCCACTCCTCCCACCCTTCTGCTCCTCCTCCTCCTCCTCGTCCTCCAGCCTCTCTGCCTAAAGATATTGAATTCAGCACAGAAAGTTTTCTCCTGATTCTCCCCTGCTGGGATTGAGTGTGTGTGTGTGTGTGTGTCAGAAGGGCAGCTTCCAATACTCATGTCTATCAAACAGTTTCCATAGCAACATCTAAGAAAAGTTTAGCAGGCACAGGGACACTGAAGGCTCAGAGGAGCCATCACCCCTCGACCCCGGAGTAAACTGTCCGATGTTAGCTGACTGTGATGAGACAGGTGGAGGTTTAATGGAGGACTGTCACGGTGTGTCAGCAGAACGGCTCCCAGGGAAGGCAGCTGACACACTGCAAGGTTGGATGAGTGGCAGACAGACAGGACTGATAAATGGCTCTCACATGTTCTTAATATATAACTTTTAAAGCATGTTTTTAATGAAGCCTGGGTTATATTCAGACATATTCGACAGATTTTATCAACTGTAGCCAAAGACTGTATATAAAAGATGGAACTAGCCACTGTGACATTGCTCGTTGGTTTGTGAACTATAGGTTGGCATTTTTGCCTCTTTTTTTTTTTTTAACTGCGTGCGAATACATTTGGATGAGAAGGCAGAGCTGGGGAGTCAAAGGCTAAAGCTGCTAGCTACTTGGTTACTGTGATATGAAAAGACATGCTAATTTTGGCTAGCAAGAAAACAATACAAGAAGTATTTACCGAAGAACCTAGTAAATAACTCCATAGAGTGTCTTTTAGTACAACCAAACAGTGAACGAGACAAAATGTTACCGCCCAGTCACTTAAATCAGCCATGTTCTTAATGTAACTTTAAGCCTACACCAAACTTCGCTGTTTAACCTTTGAGTATACTTATGCTTTTGGTTGTATTTTTATACTTTACTTTTCTAATGTAACACAAGGAAGGGCTTTTCAGGATAAGACTAAGCAATATGAATTTGGTGAATCGATATGAGTGGAGCTTAAATGCTAACTTTTGCATCTTACATCAGAGCACATAAAGCTACAGTTCAATCCAGTCTTTACTCTTCTGCTACCCTTTGTATACCACTTCAACATGTGGGGAAATCCAAAGTTTGACAGGTCTGTCCTGCCTAGTTACAGATATCATTAGCATTGTTCAGAGAAGGGATTTAGCTAATTAGATCTGGAACAAACTTGCAGATACTAATAGATCAGAGGGTAATGTCATTTCAACATAATTAGACACAACAGGTGCTCAGGCAAGGCTTCACACTGAAACACTGTCCAGTGAACAGAAAAGAAATAATGCGAAAAGCAGCTGTAGCAGTAGTATTATTTTTTTCAGAAACAGTCAGGTAAATTACCTTCTATTCTGAAAAACACAAGTTTTAATAATTTTTGGGGCTAATTTTTTGTCTTTGTTTTTTAGAACTGGCATATGAGCCCACATGCATAAAGACAAGTAGTATATTGAGCATAGGGTTAATTCATAGAGTCGGGCTCATCCAGTAATCCCAGTCCACAACCACTGATGGTTCAGCCACCTGGTTCAGTACCCCCTGCCCAGCTTATTGGCAAATCCCAGATGGGGTGTGCTACTGAAGCTACCTGAGACCCCTGCAAGTCACTTTGCAAGCCCACCTCCAGTTTATAACTTAAACAAGGTCAGGTTCATTATCCAGGATGCCTGTTCTGTTCTGTGAGGTGACATTGCTGCTCTCCCTGTCTTACAGCTGAATTATACATCTGTGGTGATCTACGTAGTGCCTGCTACGTAGCCTACACTGTTGCTAGCATTTATACCTGCACGGGCTGCATTGATGGCAATGTGTAGTTATATTTCTAGGGAGGTGCAAGTGAGGTTGCGGCATAGGTTGTGGCGTAGGTTATTGTTTAGGTTACAGCATAGGGTTTCAGAAGGGTTTGCAGTTACGACATACTTACAGCTTAGATTTAACACAGAAGTATAAATCCCCTAGTAGGCATTCCACTTTCTGCATGCATGGCTGTGGCCCAGAACACAACCATGCCACCAAATTATAGTATTCTTATGTCTACACTTTGTGACTCTTCAAATATCTAAGTTTCAGTACATTAAGTAAGTTTAAGGGTGGTCTACTAATCAGAAGGTTGATTGATTCCCGGCTCCTCTAAGGCTGTATACTGAAGTGTGCTTGGGCAAGATACCGAACCCCAAACTGCCCCCCTAATCCATCGGAGTGTGAGTGTGTCTGTGATTGACGGTACTTAAAGGCACAGAATAAACGCTGTAAAAATGTGTGTGCGTACTGGTGAACATGGATTTTCGTCAAAAGTGCCTTGAGTGCTCAATTAGAGTAGAAAAGCACTATATAAGCAGTGAAGCCCATTTATCAAGTATCTGACATACAAAGTGATGTTGGGACCACCTGATGTAGTTCCAAAATGGTCAACTTCTCCCAGGATTCTAGACAATCAGGGACCTTAAGTTCTCAAGTTCACTGAGTAGATATTAGTTTCTCATCTTTCATTTATTCATCCTTTATCTATACAAGGCGGGCTGATGAGAATTCTCTTTTGCATGGGTGCCTTGTGTGTTAGATAGGAAAACAGAAATTATCACAAATTTATAAAACTGCAGAGAGAAGATAGGAGTGCAAATGGAAAAAAGCATGCACCACTAAATCACACTGTTAACTGAAATGATAAGGGTCTTAAAGGGGTATTCTGACAATTTAGCATTGAATGGATATTATTCTGGCTTTTAGTCTTTAGTATGACCCAGGCACCTGCTCATGACAAGTGAAAGGAGCTTCATGTTATGTAATCTTCATTTTAATGCTTTTGTTATTCAGTAGTATTATTATACTAGTATTATAATAGTATTATAGTATTCTCATATTCCTAAATAAAAAAAAGTGTAAACTACCGCATCGTGACTGTTTAGTACTATTCCAGCAGAGATCTGGTGGGTTGTCCCTGCTTAAGGTATAATAGCAGCAGTCTAGTAAACTGGGTAAAAGACTGTCCACAGGCTCTTAATCCATTATCCATGCATTCACACATCCATACATCCCCCTCCGCTTATCCGAACTCAGGTGTATTTTTTCCAAGGAACGTCTTCTAGATTCAAGATGCTGGCCAGATGAGATATATAACCTCTGCAGCTTGTTCTGGGTCTACTCCGTGGTCTCCTCCCAGCTGGGTGTGCCCAGAAATCCTGGCTCCTTTAAATGCACAGGGTAGCACCTCTACTCTGAACTCCCTCTGGATGTTTGAGCTCTTCACCCTATCTCTTAGGATGAGCCCAGCCACCCTACAGAGAAAACTTATGTATTTCAGCTGCTTCATTCTTTCAGACAGTACCCAAAGCTCATAACCACGGATGATGGTTGGAATGTAGATTGGCTGGTAAATCAAAAGCCTCACCATCTGGATCAGCTCTCTCTTCATCAGAACAGTCCAGTGCAGATGCCACGCCAGTACGCCAGTCCATCTCATGCTCCACCTTCCCCTCAGTGGTGAACAAGATCCCAAGATACTTGAAGGTCACTTGAAGTAATAACTCTCCCCCAACCCAGAGGGAGCAATCCACTGTTTCAGTCCATTTTCTGGACCTTTATTCTTTTCAGGACTGCAAGTGTCTGAATCATATTCCATGTGCACAACAGGCATGCGATAGAATACATCCTGGACAGCTCAGCAATTTAATACAGAGCTGGTACATACTGTATAAACCACTCATTCTCACATTAAGCCCTACACACACAGGGAGAGCATGTCCCGGCCAACTCACTTGTTAAAAGGTACAACCAAAAACCAAAAATCCCCCCCAAAACACGCAAAAAAACCCAGTTTGGTGTAGATTAAATCACACCTTGAGAAAGTGGTTGGTGGTTATAACAAAAAAAGGAATTTTTCAGATCGGCGCTTCCTGCTACTAGCATCATCACTACTAATATAAAAGACAATCTGAAGCTACACGCAAGAAGATGTGTGCACTCACACATAAGCCCACATTGTGCACATAATGCCTTTCCACACATTGTTGACATTTAACATAGCAAGTGTGCCTGTGTGTGGCAGAGAGGCAGTCTATCAGAGGCTGAGTCTGCACAGTGCATATATCACAGACAAAAAAACGCCCAAAAACACTGACAGGTCCAGTAATTGCATTCAGTGGATCATAAAATTGCAGGAATTGCATCATTCTTCCCTGATGATGGTGGGGGAGGTGAGGGGATGAGGTTGGGCCTGGGTTTCAATGCACAGTGCGTTCCAGTGCAGCTCCAGTTAATTAAAAACCAAGGGGTGCTTTGTGCATAGCAATGCGTCACCTCCACACTGGCCTTCCCTGAAACTCAAATGGGGTATTTACTTTTTTCTACGATATTTTCACCTCTAACCCATGGCTACAGACTCCATTAATTGCCTGTGCCTTCATCTGTGTAAATACGATGGACACGCATGGATGTTTGCAGTGGCCCATCATTTAGTGTGTCCTTGGAGATATAGTAGCTGTGTGTGTTTAGGATGCAAGGGGCAGTTTACCTTGACCCAGAAACCAGTCGCAATTCCTCTCTTAAAGAGCAAGATCTCATTAAAGATGCACAACTAAGGATGTTTGTTTGCATATTTAGCTCAGCATCATCTTCTCAGCACGGAAAATGAGCACTATTGATTCTTGTATTGATTAAGGAATATCATCTCTTCAGGTCCATATCAGTGATTTTTATATGTACAACCATTAGCTCTCCCACATGCTGTAGCCAGATTCAGCCATCTCATCTTTGATTAGAGCTGATGTCTCACTGAATGTGAGTGCCTGGCTCTGTACTGATGGCATTTAGCATGGGTTTAAATTTTCAGTTTTTAAAAAGCATTTTTCTGTCTTCTTCAGATTTAAGGTTTCAGTTTTAAATCTAGTCACTGTAATTTTTTTCAAAAAGAATATTTTTATTGTCAAACTCCAAAACCCAGAAGCAAGAAAAACAAAAGTCTTTGTGTGAAGTATGTTGGCCTGTCATGGGTCAGCAGTGACTGACAGGCATGTTCAACTTTGTTAGGCCACACAGAGGCTACTACCCTTCAGTGTGAGCAGTGCAGAGGTGAAAATCGACCTGCTCAGATTTAAAAGAACCACAAACTCCACTGTGTGTTTTTCCTAGACAGAATATATATTATATATATATGTATATTGCCAAAAGTATTCACTCGTCTGCCTTCACACGCATATGAACTTGAGTGACATCCCATTCTTAATCCATAGGGTTTAATATGATGTCAGCCCACCCTTTGCAGCTATAACAGCTTCAACTCTTCTGGGAAGCCTTTCCACAAGGTTTAGGAGTGTGTTTATGTGAATTTTTGACCATTCTTTCAGGAGTACAGTGTCTGACCTGAGTACATCAGGTCAGACACTGATCTTGGACGAGAAGGCCTGGCTCGCAGTCTCCGCTCTAATTCATCCCAAAGGTGTTCTATCAGGTTGAGGTTAGGACTCTGTGTAGGCCAGTCAAGTTTTTCCACACCAAACTCGGTCATCCATGTCTTTATGGACCTGGCTTTGAGCACTGGTGTGCAGTCATGTTGGAACAGGAAGGGGCCATCCCCAAACTGTTCCTACAAAGTTGGGAGCATGAAATTGTCCAAAATGTCTTGGTATGCTGAAGCATTAAGAGTTCCTTTCACTGGAACTAAGGGGCCAAGCGCACTGTTCTTGAGCTAATCTGAAGGCCACATGAAGTTTGGAGGTCTGTAGCTATTGACTCTGCAGAAAGTTGATGACCTCTGTGCACTATGCGCCTCAGCATCCGCTGACCCCGCTCTGTGATTTTACGTGGCCTACCACTTCATGGCTGAGTTGCTGTTGTTCCACTTTGTTATAATACCACTAACAGTTGACTGTGGAATATGGTAGGGAGGAAATTTCATGACCAGACTTATTGCACAGGTGGCATCCTATCACGGTACCACGCTGGAATTCACTGAGCTCCTGAGAGCGACCCATTCTTTCACAAATGTTTGTAGAAGCAGTCTGCATGTCTAGGTGCTTGATTTCATACACCTTTGGCCATGGAATGTACTCTGTATTTGCTTCCTCATCGCCAACAAGCTCTGTGCACTGTGTGCCAAAATTGCTAAGCCATTAAATGTCATTTTGTTTCTTTTTCATAAACAATTAGCTGAAGGTTAATGACAATTTGAGAAGAACTCTGCCACCCACCTTCATTGATATTCCTTATAATGAGGCTCTGCTGGCTCTCACAGGGTTGAGGTCAGGGGATGATGGTGGCTACAACATGAATTTTTCACCTTTCATTCCTATAGCAACCAAGCAGAATCCTGCATGGAAATAATTTCAGGGCCAATTTTAGCCAGCTGTAATAGGCTGTGCTTGTAGGGTGAGCAACCTGAGGGGTAGGTGTAGCTGTAGACGAGAGGTTTGGACAGAAGACTTGTAGTTTGAATGTTGCTGGTTTCAGGCCAGATGCTTTATTTGAACCACCTTCGAGGTGTAGCTTGAGGCTGTCAGCTTAATCACAAGCTACAAATGATTCTCAGAATTTTGATTTGATGGGCAACATTCATGTTTTTGTGGGGGGAGCTTGCTTCTGCTGATATCCCCACACTGGATTGATTTTCATGTATGCCATGGGTAAAAAATGCTCACCGGAAAGCTGCTATCTAACTCCACAATAATCCAGCTCAAATCATCACTCAGTTACTTCCTTACAGATATTTGGAGGAGGATCATCAAGTGAAGCTGTAAGCCTTCACAGACTGAGACGACTGCCACAGCCTCTTTCTTTGTGTGCTTTAGTCAGGGGTGAGGTGCAAATGCAGCTTTATGCACAACTGACAGCCTCTGGAAGATCTTGCATTGAAATTTTCTTGGGATTTCAGAGACACCAGAAGTTAAATTCAGAGTTCAGTAACAAAGTTCTGTGAACTTTAAAATAAAGAAATAAAGAAATAAAAATACCCTTTAAGCTCTATCATGTTTCCAGTGCTCCTATTTTTGAAACTCTCCATGGAAGTCCCTTTCTGTTCCTCCTGCAATACGCACTGGATCTCCAGCGTGTTTGAATGGGGCCATTTGAATTGATTTTTTTTTTATTAATCTGGTAAGAAGGGCAGGTGGTGAGCAAAGTGTGTGTTGGTGTGGCCCGTGTTTTTAATCCACTGAGCAGGCACACAATGGCACGCGCTGCAGTTCAAAGTGGTTTGAATGGAATATCAGGAAAAACATGCAGCATGCTCCTGGTTGGGCTCCCAACCTGATGTACTGCCTTCAGGCTCGAAAACTGTATGCTCCATTAATAAAAGACTGCTGTCTTTTATGGTCCCTGAGTCATAACTAGACACACAGCTCTCATTACCAGTGATGACCCTCAGTAAGAAGGTTTTGTCAGTTTGAAACAGAAGTTGAAGCTCGCTCATCTTTCAAAATACATGAGGTTCATGGTGAAACTGTAGAGTGCAGAGCGGTCAGTACAGGAGTGGAAGCAGTCCAGGGGTGCATGAGGAGACAATCTTGAAGGGACACGTGCTAAATTTATTTCTGTTTTTATGGGTAAAGTTGAACTTTGCAATTGCACCATGTGCCTTTCTGCTGTTCAACAGTGTTCTAAATCAGTCCCAAATCTTTCCACAATCAATGATCCCACTTCAGTTTTATAAAATATCATTGATGATCATGCCTCTTGCAAGACATTGAATGATTATATGCTTTTTTCCCTTCCCATACTGCTGGAGGCTCATGACCTTAACAGGAACCTGTTCTGCTCATTTCCAGCTCTAGCTTTGCATGATTCACAGCTCAGAAAAATCCATATCTATAAATATGTGTATGATCATATACAAGCCTTTCATGCAGCCTCTTCATATAGACCATGTGTCTAAAAAAAAGCCTTTTTTATCTCTTGTCTCTCTACAGTTTGATATATTAAAAAAAATGTAAACCTACTAAGTAACATTATTTCCCTTTTTTGATTGGAAATGCCAGCTTCTCAAATCCATCCATACACGTTGGAGCCTAAAGTACTTTGGGGCAGGAGCGTATCCCAGCTGAGATCAGGAGGAAACCGTACAAGTCACCAGTCTATCACATAACATAACAGGGAAACAGACAACCATGCATGCTCACATCCATATCTATGACCAATTAAGAATCATCAGTTAACCCAACAACCATGTCTTTGGTGTGTGGAAAGAAGCTGGAGCACCCACAGAAACCCACACAGGCACAGGAAGAACATGCAAACTACACACAGAAAGGCACCAGCTGGCCAGCAAGTTCAAACCACCCCAAAATGATGACTTTATTTTATTTTTTTTTAATTTTCATGTCATCTCATGATGAACTGGAAAAAGAACAGTTCAAAGAAATCATTAAAAGCCCCAAATTACCATGACATTCATGCCCATGATGAGTGGATGGAAACTTCTGACTACAACTGTATAAAGAAATAATGGACAAAAAAAATCATTTTTGTATTTTCAATAAAATATACCACATCATGGTTCCCTGACCATTTGAACATGCTTTCTGACCTTTATTTTCTCCTCTCTCCTCAGTTTATCTACAGCATGCACTGTGTGTGGAACAAAGTGAGAATGATAAATAATTATCTGAAACTTATTATCCTCTGGGATGTTCTTTGCTGTGATTATGGGTACTTTAGTGTTACAGACATGAGCTGTTAGGAGAGGTCAAAAAAAAAAAAAAAACCCTTCCTCCAACTTTCAGTATTGAGCTGTTTTTCTCTCTGCTTGAGCAATCAGGTGTGTTGTGCTTCAGTAAATATAAGGCTGCTATCACTACACAGACAGCGTCAACTGTGGAAAGCAAGGACTCATCCATTGTGCATTACACATAAAAGCGGGTGACAAACGTACTTGTCTTCTTACGAACCATCACTGAGAGGCAGCTTTTTTCAATATAATTTTAGTCACATTAATAACCTTTAGCCTCCTTTATGACAGCTAAATTAAAGGTTCTGTGTACAGTTTTTACTGAATCAAATTCAGCCATCACACAGCTTTAACTACACACTTGTGTAGTAAAAGCTGTGTGCCTTTCTATTTGCTGTTCTGCAAGTTGAGAGTGAAGAAACATTTTAATGAATATGTTATGAATATATTAATAAATTAGGATGCCAGTACAGCACTTAACACAGTCTCCTCCTTGGTCTCACTGTTTCTGCATGAGCACACGATTCCTTAAGTTTTAAAACATTCTGCCTGTAAAGGTTTTTTAACAGCTTTTCTCAGTTTTCTCTGAAGTCGCTGAACCTGCCAAACGAGGCATCTACTATTATATATATTGATCAGCTAAAACATTAAAACCACCTGCTTAATATGCTGTAGATCCCCCAATTGTGCAGCTCTGAAGGGGGAATGAACATGACACTTTCAGGGGTGTAATGTGGTGTCTGGAACCAGGATGTTGGGTTGTGGGGAGGGGCCTCCATGGATTGGACTTGGTCTGGTTTTGTCATGTTTCTCAAGCTATTACTGAACAGTTTCTGTACTGTGGCAGTGCACACTGTTCTGTAAAGGGGAGGCTGCAACAATGTTTAGGATATTTATAAAAAATGGCAAAGACGACTTTGCTAGACGTCTGAACAACACTGAGAGTTGGTTACAAAGTAAAAAGGTGAAAAGCTGCCTTTTCACGCTGTTAAAAAGACGCCTAGAAAAAGATGTCCCTTTATGTTTAAATTTGGTTGAAAAGTGAAAGAACGATTTTCCTCTTCAGCCCCTTGACAAACTCCTCAGATAACCAGCAAATTCAACCTCAGAACTTTCTTGCTATGAAGTAGCAGAACTACCCACCTCACCACCATGCTGCTTAGCCTAAGGGAACAACACATTTTGACTGTCCAGAGGCTCATGCAAATATGCTCATCATGCAACACACAATGACTATATGAAAAAAAGAACGTCATTTCCCTGCTTCCTTCATTGCCGTGTTTCAAGCGACAGGGCCTGCACCTCTACAGGAGCCTAGAGGAGCTAGGCAGTCTGGTCTGCTTTCTGCAGATCAGGGACATCCAATGAGAAGTGACACCTATGGAAAATTACCCAAAAAACTGAGAGGTTCCATTTACGTGCTACTTGAGACCCACTGGAAATGAACATCTGAGGTTTGTGACATCTACATGAAGGCTGTGATCAGTGTTATTAATTTCACCTGTTTTTAGTGTTGCGGCTGATCAGTAATCAGTCCCTTCAATGAAAATCAGGTTTTCATCAACATCTTGATGCAGGAGAATGCTCTGTTTTGTTCATGTTGGACCTGACCTCTGCCTTTGATACTGCTGACCATCACATTTTGCTCGATAGGCTGAGACACTGGGTGGGTGTATCTGGGTCTGCTTTGGAGTGGTTCTCTTCATATCTATCTGAACTATCTTTTTCCGTGGCTGCTTCTAAGTGCAGGTCCTCTTCCACTTCTCTTGCCTATGGTGTGCCACAAGGTTCTGCTTTGGCGCCTTTATTGTTTCTGTTATATCTGCTCCCTCTTCAGCACATTTTGAGCACTTTTAAGGACATTTCTTATCACTGTTACGCAGATGATATTCAGTTATATATCTCCTTTAAGCCCCGAAATGTGTCTAAGCTACAGATCTGGACGCTCCTGTCAAATCTCATTCTTGTTTTTATCACTTAAGAAATATTGCCAGGTTGAGTCCCATTGTGACACACTCTGAACTGCAAACTGTTATTCATGCATTTATTTCATCATGTCTGGATTATTGTAATTCTTTGTTCGCTTGTTTATGTAAAACCTCCTTGGAATGTCTGCAGGTTGTTCAAAGCGCTGCTGCACGGCTTCTGACTAAGTCTTCAAAGTACTCACATTTCACACCGTTGCTGGCCCAGCTGCAATGGCTCCCCATCAAATTCAGAATCCACTTTAAGATTCTGATTTTGACCTTTAGAGCTCTGCACGGACAAGCACCAGCTTGCATCAGAGAACTTTTACATCCATATGTCCCCAGCAGGTCCCTGAGGTCATGTGATCAGGGCCCACTGGCTGTGTGTCATACAAGGCTGAAAACTAAAGGTGACAGAGCTTTTGCAACATTGGCCCCCAGACTCTGGAATTCTCTCCCTCTGAGCTTGAGATCTGTGGACTCAGTGGTCTCTTTTAAAAAACAGCTAAAAACTCATATTTTTAAACTTGTTTTTGGTTACCTTGTTTTATGTTCTAGCTTTTGCTGTGAAGCACTTTGTGATCTTTATCTTTAAAGGTGCTATACAAATAAAATTTTACTTACTTACTTTTTAACCTTGTTAACATGTTCATATGATGTTTTTATATGCTATAAGATATATCATCAGCACCATGTCTGAGTATTTCCACCTCAGAATGCTATATAGTAGTCTCAGAAACATTGATTCAGACACCTTCATACGTAACAGAATTAAGGAACCAGTTATGTTAACTTGTCAGAACTGGCAATCAGGAACAATGTTTACATTAGTCACACATTGTCTGCTATTTTATAATGTAATCAAGCCAAAGTCTTATATCATCTATTACCATTAAGTTTCTAACATCATAGACAGTGTGCATAAAATACTTCACTCTCTCTGTATAAGTCACTCTTTTGCAGAAGGGTTTTTTCAGTTGAAACATTTATAGCTGATGCTATACCATATTCCAACTTGAAGCTGTGTTGCATAGTGTGAGCAGAGTTGAATGTGAGCAGGTATGCTTGAGCTGCAGGTGTGACAGTGAAGATGGAAACCTGGGATCAATTTACATATTCATAGATCTGTGCATACTAAAGGAGGCAAAAGTGTGGAGTTGTGTCTAAAGCATTTTAAGGCATAAATTCATTATTTTTATGGGGAAAATACAAATTTTTTTTTGGGGGGGGGTAAATAGTTACTTATACTATATACTTTTTTACGTCTTTTATCAATGCCAAGAGAGAAACTTCCAATGAACAAACAGGTTGCTTTAATTTAATTTTGTTTATTCCAAATAATACATTAAATAAAAATGAAAATGTTGGCACCTTTAAGATAATACCTTGAAACACACTCTTTTGAGGCAATTGCTGCAATTAAGCAATTTTTATTACTCTTAATGAAAACCCTCTTCATGAAAACACTACAACAATGGATTTCAAAGGGAAAGCCAACATTTCCAGGTACACCTGTGTTCATACCAGGCCTCTATGGCGTCTGGCATGTTATCAGTTCTTCTTGTGATTGTGTTGTCAAATGAAGGCACTTTTGATAACAGCTGCACCACCTAGACCTAATATGATGCCTGCACTTTTTTATGCACGAGTGTTGCCACTCTGTTAGCACAGACCTTGCCTCATCTCCTTATCAGGCACTTTCACACAATACAACAGATGGTTCTGCTCTGTCTGATACAGATTTATTGCTTTTTTGTAGTAGGCCAAATATGACCCTGACCTTGAAAACAGTTCGGATGAAGACCCATTAGGTGATCATTCTGTGCAAGTTTGATTAAACCATAGATGTTCCACTGAATTACGATCAGGACTCAGGCTTCTTCAGCAAGTTTCTTTGGAATGATCCACTTTTCTTCTTATCCATTCTTGAATGCTTGTAGATGCATGCTTCGGGGCAGTGTCTGGTTGGAGGAGCATGAGCTCTGTATCTGCACAGTGTGCTTTGCTCCAGAATGCCTTGAGAATATTCTGATTTTATGGTGCTTTACACACATTCAAGGGACCCCACGGCAGACACAGCAAAGCTGCCCCGTAACACAACTGAGTCTCCTCCATGTTTCACCGTGGGGATGGTGTCCTTTTATTTGAAGCCTTGGCTTCTATGAACATAAAGCGGATGTGACTTACTGAAAGTCTTTATTTTGTTCATGTGTCCAGAGATCTGGTCTCCCAGAAGCACAGAGACTTCCAACTGGCAGTCTCGCTTTCATATGTTTCTCTTGAGTTTTCTTCCATGGAGCACACTTTCATTCAGGAAGCAATATATGGTGCAGCCAGGCACAGCTGTACTTTGATCCTGGAGCTCTGCTTGTATGTGTGAAGTCTTTTTTTTTTGGGGGGGGGGGGGGGTTTTTTTTATA
>VUQI01063523.1:13421-25417 GCA_015106735.1 Paratilapia polleni | reverse complement strand
CACGTGCCCCCCCCCCCCCCCCCCCCCACCCCCCCACACACACACACACACACACACACACACACACACACACACACACACACACACACATTTACACAGCTCAAGGCAATCCAACAACCTTGAATACAAATCAGCTCAAAAATGGGAGATCTATGGTTCAATCGGAGCAACTTCATTATGAATGACGGCACACACAGTGGAGAACAACAGATAAAAAAGAATTGGGGGCATTTAGACCTTCAAGGTTATCTCAAAGGAAAGGTGAGGTCTTGCTCCTTCTAAGACTGTGTTCCACTTACTTGAGGCATTACCAATGACATATGCCAGCCATTCAGGAAGATAATAATCCTTACCTCAAACCATAACTAAACATTAAGTATTTATAACCTTATCCTAAATCTTTCATCTAACTTCTGTATGCTGCAAGCGCTGTTGTGGAGGCCTGCTGTGTATTTCAATCACTGTAATCTCTACACCATTCAAAAATGTGCCAGAAAGCAAAGTTGATACTGCAGCATTCATGCTTGATTTTTCTGTGTAAAAGAGGAAAGATGGTGAGAAGCGCATTACATTAACTGTACCTAAACAGATACTGATAACCAAGTCAAATGACTGACTGATCATTGCATCTATGAGCAGGGTGTAGAAATCTAAAGGCCTGTTATTTGCAGTCTAGCAGAAATTCATATGTTAAACAGTCATTAGGTTATGTTTGATGTTCTACTAATAAAAGTTTTAAATTGATCATTAAAGTCAAATATTATTAGTTGAGAAATACAGAAATAGCTATGCTTCATGTAAAAGTTTTTTTTTAACTGAATGTACAGTACATCAAACTACATTGCAGATGGATTGAATAACAAGACACAAGTGGTAGAAGGGCACAAGTGGAAACAATCCACAACAGATGGACAGATGGGCAGAAAATCCCAAAGGAGTGAAAGGAAACGGAAGTACAACTAGAACAAGACACAGAAGGAAACAAACCTTCAAAGTAAAACAGAAAGTAATAAACAACAAATGACTAACTCTGAGACATGAAAGGAAATACTTATATATGATCACAAAGACTGGCAAAACTAGAAGAACCACAAAACCAGCCACCCTAACAAGTCAAAACAAGACACAACAAAGACAAAACAAAAATCCAGGACCATGACATGCCTGCAGTTTCAACATATTTATATGCAGAAGCTGTTTATAGAGAATAACACTTTTAAACCTCACCCAAAAGGCTTTGATGTAAGTTTAGTGATCTACTGTATCAATTAAGGTTTTCTTTTTCTTATCTTTGGCTTTCCATTATTTTCTAACCTTCCTACACCTAGTAATGAATCCAGAGCATAAACAGAAAATCAATCAGTAATAGAAACGAACATCAGTCACAGTCCTGTACCCTTTATCACCATTATTGAGTTAATGTCTAAACTTTACCACCAGCTTCCTGACAGAATCAGGAAAAATGTAATAAAACATAACACATTATTTCATACCATCATGTTTAAGCCCTCATTAGGTTTACTACACAAAGCCCACCTGACAATGTGATTATAACCCGACACTTAAAACTTCAACATGTGTGACATGTGTGTAGCACATTCTGCCGGCCTCCCAACACGACGGCTTTAATCCTCCAACAGCTGGAAAGGACACTGACACTCAGCTCCCTGCTTACCCCCGTATCTGGATAGGTGATCCAGCCCAGCTCTGAGGTAGACTCTGTCGTGTCCAGCAGCATCACTGTGAGATGAAGAAGCAAATAAAAAGAGAAGGTAAGAGAAAACAGACAGACAGAAAACATGTACATGAGCCTTTAATTTAATGGTATTGATTGCTGCTCAAGAGTTTAATTGAGAAACAGAGTCTCCGAAGGACTGAAAACCAAAGACTGTGATTCTGTGATGCCATCAAGACATAAAACAAGGATCTGTTCCAGTGAAACTGAGGCAGCACTTTGCAAAGTATCCTTTTTGAAGGAGCTTGTATAATTAAACCTTTTTTTTCCTTTTGTAAAATACCAGAAGTAGTTGGAACCATCATGGGAACTGGGCGAGGTTTTGTTCCCAATGTTTCTTAGATTTTTTTTTCCCCTTCCAATAAAATCCAGGAGAGCTCCAGCTGTGTGCATCTGTCAAATCTAATAACCGCTTTAAAGTGATGATGCACTCTGGCACACTATTCTAGTGTTTGAAAAATTAAACTGATTGACCTGATGGGGCACGGTGATTAAAGGTCAAATTTTCCAACTTTAAAAGGCCATAACAGTTACTGTCACTTTTATTGAAACTTGGCGAGCTGATGCTTTTCATAGTTTGTCCCAACAGGAACCTGCATCATTTTGTGGGGGGTGACATGTTCTGTGTTCCTCTTTTGTTGCAGGTTTTGCTCATTAACCCTGATCAAGAGTGAAAGCACCAGAATAGCATATGACTTTTATGTTGGAGTGTATTTTCCCATAATTTGCTTTTAGGTTTAAGTGCTTTAAAAAGCAAGCTGGCAAAGAAATTACACACACAGACACACACACACAAAGTGACTTTAATGCTGAGTGCTGCGTGCTGACACATGGCAGCTTCCCACACAAAACTGAAGCCCTTGAATTTTCCATTAGCATTCCAAAACCGTGGTGGCTGCTGCTCCTTCAGTCTGGCACAGTCTGCACTCGGTTCTGTTGAAGAGCCACCGATTGAACGCAGGCCAAAGTTTGTCGTGCACGCAGAGGTACCAAAAACATCAGACTACAGATTTGGATGCTTGCACAGATGGAGGTAATGGAGGAAAACACACAGTGCCTGATTTCATCAAGCACAACGCTAATCACCTAAAGGGCTGTAGACACGTATACACTCAAAGCATTGTGGGAGGCTGGAGGCGTCCGCCTCTGTTTACAAATAAATAATTCTTCTCATTGTCGTTATACAATTTTGATGCTTTTGCTTCCATTTCATGTCACACAATCATTCACCAGAGAAAAGGAGGCTCTCTTTTTTTCTCTCTCTCTGACAACCAGACAAAGGGCGGCAGAAAAATATTATCTACATAATCAGCACACAGACGGAGATTTGAAAAGGTTCCCCGGTCCACCAAAACACCAATGACCCACCGAGGTAGATACATAATGTCTCTCTTCTTCTGTCTGTCAAACACAGAAGTACACACAACACTGAAAACACACTGAATCCTGCTCCATGCCCCAATAAATAAAACAAAATAATAAGAAAACTATATCATTTGTGGCTCATGACATTAATCGACCCCACCCCTCTGTTCTCGGACTGCTCTGTAAACAGATTTTTTCGGATTATAGTCACAGATGGACACCCCGCAAATCTGTGCTTCAAGCCTTCATTTCCCTCCTCTTTCTTTCCCTTTCCAAACCCCTCTTTCTCTCCAGCCTGCCTATCTGTTTTCACCCACTGGCTTGTCTTTATGTCACTCTTACTAAATTCACACATTTTCCATGGAAGTCCTCCAGGATTTGGAGTGATATGAATTGTATCAAGAAAAGAATACAAATAGACTGTGACAGCTAAGGATTATATGCAGCCACAGGCATCAGAATAAATAGTTTTTAGTGCAGCGTACATCTGGACTTGAATCGAAGAGGCAATCGGGATAAAATCAACTAAAGGGAGAAGACTAAACCCACCAAACCAGGATATTTAAAGCTCAGAAGAATGACACACCTTTCATGCTTCATTTGACTTATACTGTTCCATCTGTGTGTGATGGCATGCAAACTCCTTATTGATTAGTTTCTTGAGCTCTGTGTCTGTGTGCAAAATAATCTTTCATTTGTCAGAATGACTAACATGTCTTGCATGAATTGAGCACGCTCACATATTATATGTGACCTCATTAAGCAACATTTGATTTATATCAGATAAGCAACAGACACAAATTCTGCAAGTGTCATTCCAAATTCAATTAACCTTCTGCTTCAGGGCACAGTCATGCATAAATAACATGTAGCAAACTATTTTTGACATTAATATTTATGCCTCGACTATTTAGTTTCTTGTCGCTGGGCCTTGGGGACAGAGGTCCTTACATCGCCTCCGCTCTTTGTTTCCGGGATAAACCTGTACATGAAGATTACATGGAGGAGTGTTCAAAGAGCTTCGTGCATGTCTCATTGCGTGACATTAGCATGTTAAATAATTCACCATGACATCCTAAGATTAGCACTGAGTGGTGTGTTATGCACACCTTTCACCGATTAGCTGGAGCTGTGGCATCGTGACTCTTGTGTGTGTGCGAGACAACCATGAACAAAAGAGAGGGACATTTACTGGCAGGTCCACTTGGCAGTAAAAGCCCCTTTATTTAACTCTCAGACAGCCCCTCCATGTGCACAGTGCACTACAGCATCTCTGTTATTGGTCCATCTGAGAGCTGAGATGCTCAAAGTTTGTCCCTGACAGTTTGACGAAGTGCTGAGTCTGCAATCTGAGCCTGAGTGCTGCGTTAATGCACGCTGGCCTCTTACATCCTCCTGTTCCACTCTGATTTTTTTACTCACTCTGCTTGATAACTCTACCTCCATTTTGTCCCTTGTCCCTCTCATCCTCCTCCTCTCTGCCTGTGTGTATTATTCATCTAAAGAGTGACAGTGGGGTAGACATCCCTGTATGTCAAATAAAGAGAAACACTCTTCTCCATTACTGATTGCAGCTCTACTGTTTGTTTGGAAAGTGGTTTGACACTCAAAGAGAGAAAAGAGGGAGACAATAGAATAGACAAAGTGTCATTATAAGAGAAGAGAATGGCAGGATTGTGTTTGCGCATATGAATGTGTTTCTTTTGCTCTTTTCCCCTCTCTTTCTGTCCATGGTGTGGGTGTAAATGCTCTTCTCTCTTGTTGTAGAGGTGACCTGCATTAGTTCATGAATGTCCCCTCTGCCACTGGAGTGTTCACTTCAGCTGAGTGACCCTCTCTGCTCTCTCCATCCATTTCTCTGAATCCAACACTTTTCCTCTCTGTGCAGCCATGCATACACCGACACTCTCCAGTGCTAAGTGTAGTGCTGTTGTTCATGTCACGCCTCTTTGACAGCAGATTTATGCTACTTTACAGCACATTTTGCAGGCAGCAGAGCCCCTCCTGACACTCTGCAAAGAAATTTGGTGTTAATATTAACGTGGACTAGAGGGGTGTGAGTGTAAATTATGCGTTAACGCCAAAGTACATAGTCAGTGAGCTCACAGGTAGCAGCATGTTACAGGAACACACTCATGCACACACACACACGCACACACAAACTTCTCACAAAAAATTCCCACACTGCCTGCAAGCGTTTTGAGCAGCGGTCAGGTTGTGTTTTGTCTTTTGTCCACTCATCCACCCATCTCCACCCTTTCTTTATATGCTCCAGATGCTCCCACCCACAGACAGTCAGTCAAGGACAAGGCCCTTACCAAACCCTCATTACAAACAACCACAGTGAAAGAGTGATACGCCAAGTCAGAAAGAGAGCAGGAGGAGGTTTGAGGAGTGAGGAAGGAAGGGGATTAACGTGACTCCAGAAATAAGCATGCACATGTCAAAGGGAGTTATCAAAAACTGAATGAAAGTGCAGCTGCACCAAAGAGCACAAACAGCCAGGTTTAGATGATAGAGCAATGCCTACATGCAGGCAGCAACAGGCACAGGTAGGAGGACATTTCAAAGCAACTGATTCTCTGTCTTGATTGCAACATGTTCTCTAAAGTAAGCCTGACTAAGCTACAAGCTTGGAGATTCTAAAATTATAGTTTGACTTCTTGGGAGAAACACTTATTTACTTTCCATCAATCTTGTTGGAATAAAAACCTGTTTTAGTTGTTCAGACAAGCTCAAAGGCAGATTGAAATAACAGGCATCAGTCGTGGTGGCAAGCAGCAACCACTGGAGCTGAAAAAATGAAGCTAGCACGAAGTGCCAAAAACTGCAGTTTAAATGGCCACTTGAGGCTGACTCCAAAAGTGACTGAATCCTCACAGACTCCCTGTTAAAATGTCCAAATTTAGAGCAGAAATAAACATGTTACTGGCAAAACATGACAGCTGTCCATGGGTGGATTTTTTTCTTTTATCTCACCAGTTTAAATTGTATGTGCTTAAATTTTCTTTGCCTGCAGTTATGCAGCCGCTGTGTGACAGCTGGTTGCACGACATAGATGCTAGCTGTTTGTTAGGTGTCGCCCTCAACTAACGAGTCACTAAATTGGGCCTTGATTGTCTTTGTGCTTTTGGTCCCTTTTGGAGCATTTTTAAAACAATTATTTGACAAATAATATGGCCTGCTGTTTGGTTAATTGCGCTAACACCCCATCCAAGAAGTCTGTGCTCCACTTTTGGTGAGTGAAATTCTAATATTTTATTTTTTTCCTACTTAGCACTAATTAGGTATCTATAAGGTATCCATACAGTCTATGGATGCACTTTGCAAACCAAGCTAGCAAGCAGTAGGTGATAAGTTAGCACTCCAACCTCCGGTCTAAATATAATCAGTTCTGGCTCCAAAAATCAAGTTGGTGACGTTAATGGGTCACCAACTTTCTCAGGCAATCTTTCCTGGAAAGAATTTATAGCGTTTCACTTTGTTCTTCACACTAAAAGTGCCACAAAGAGCTGTAACAAATGAAAAAAGTAAGCTTGGGAGAAAAGTTCAAACCCAGCTTACTTTCACACTTCTCCATAGCTGGCCAATCACAGTGTGAAGTGGGTGAGAATATTGTATTGTCAGTTTCAGAAAGTCACAGAAATGGTCCGACAAAGGCCCCCAAATCTGAATGTGGTAAGGAATATGTGACAAAATATATTGTAAACAGAAGACATTTAGATGAGGAGATTGACAGGCTGTAACTCTCATGTCTGGTGTTAAACAGGAGCTAACCAGGAACCGCCACTTAGCTTAGCTTAGCATGAAGACTGGAAAGTGAGTAAACTCTACCTACCAGTCCACTAAAGCTGATAGACAGATTTTTTTTTTAATTTTTTTTTTAAAGATGATTGTATTAGTTGGCTAGGTCTTTTGTGGCTGCTGTATTATGGGGCTGGCATATTGTATTATGGAGCCAGGGTAGCAGCGTCCTCCTGTTTTCAGTTTTTAGGTGATGCTAATGTCTGCTGTACGGGCAGGACAGTGGTATCAATTTTCTCATCTCAGTCTTATGAAGAGAGAAGATAAAGGGATTTTTCCAAAAATTTAAAGTATTAATTTTTCCTGTTTAGGTATGTCTGCACCTAACTCCCCTCTCCTTTGATCAGACGATTGGATTTTTAACTTAGGAGCAGATTAGAAATATTATTATTTGAGTATTTTAGTTCAAGAAGTGCATGGATTTAAAAGAAAGACAAAATTTGAAGATGTGTTAAGCCATGTCAGCCAAATAACTTCTTAACCTCTTAATATCTGCCAGGTTGACAGTGAACCTACTGGCATTAGAGTTAGGGCTGGGTTTTGTTTTAAACACTTTAAAGAGGCAAATGTTACATTTCAAATGAAGTCTTATATAATTATTTTGCCAGTACAGTTTCTCTTTCAAAGGTTTTTCATTTGGGAGATCCAAATAGGCAAAGGCACTATAAAAAGGAGTGGAGCTACCCTAACCTATCCCCTAACCCTAAATGAGTTGCTAGTTGCCTGGTGAATGTTAAGAAGTTAATAATTCACTGGAATAGAGTAATATGTTCACAGACAAAAGTGCAAAAGTTTCTTTTAAACGGTCCTGAGTTTTCCATTAAAAGGTATCCAGTTACCACCAAAAACAGTCACTGCAAACGTCACCTTCTCCACCCTCAACCCTCACCAGTGCCAGATGAAGGAATGCGAATCTAAGAAGAGATCCTTTCAATTTAAACTCATTGTGTCATTTCTCGTTAGCGAAGCCTTCCACAATCTAACCCGGCTCTCTGTCCGTTTGGTTGGTGCCAACACACAAACTGCCAGGCAGCCTTTTTAATGTGAAATTCAGAACTAAAACCTGCATTCCAGTGTAACAGCAGTCCATGCCACGTGTTCATCTTTCAGTAATTTTTTGGCTCTAACTCATTGCCTGTCCACACAGGCATATTATCTGTGACGCTATCTGCCACGACAGTGTGTGGCTCAAAGCGGAGAGTCTTGGCTCTCAGCCACCTGGGGGCTTGAACCTCTTATATCACAAATGGCAGATGTGTCATTCATTTTAATAAAAATGGCCTAATGTTATTACAGAGCTCTCAACATGCTGGAACTAAAAATAAAGCTGGGTCACAGTTAAGTGTTATAGTGTCAATGATGTGCATGTTGTGTCCTCCACTTCCCACCAGCATGTGATTTCTCGGTTACTGCAGCCCAGTGCGCATGCAGGCCAGAGGGACGGGCACAGGAAGCTCTTCAGGGCTTTTAGCGGTATCCGTTCTGCTGCACTCCCACTGTGACAAGCATGCCATTTATTTTCTTATCGCACTTTCTCTAGTTGATCATGTCCTGAAAGAATGGCTTATTACGCCCGGGATAGGGAGGGTAGTCTGCCTAATTAATACTCAGTTAAAGCCAGAGACAGCAGGAAAGATGGCCCAGATGACCTTAAAGTGAGAATGTCAACATGGCTTTAAATTTATGCAGTCTGGTGTTTCAAGTAGGATTCATATCTTTTTACTTAATTTAAAGTAGCAGTAAAACAGTGTGTATTGGGTGGATAGATGGACTTATTATCAGAAAAATGCACTTAAAATATCAAAGTAAAGGGCTCTTATGTGCAGGAAAATGGCTCCTTACATCATTACATCCATAATACAGATGCATCAGTCTCTAAGTAGCATTGTAGTCATGTAGCTTTCACAGAATGTTGAATACAGGACCAAAATGCAGGACTCAAGGCAGACAGAAAATTACAAATAGCAAACCTTTATTTAGGTGGCAGTCCACTACCAAAAAAACATAGTCCAAAATGAAAATAAATATCTAAAAGGCCATCAAAGGGAGTCAGGCAAAACAGAGAACACACAAGGAAAGATTCATGGACACTGTGGCAAAGATTAAAGGGAAAGACAGCGCTACTTATACACAAAGGGTAATAACAGAAGTGGAGACAGGACACAGGTGAAGACAGTAAAGACAATCACAGGGAAGGAAGTAAAACTCAGAGTCAGACACAGGAGACAAGAACTTTCAAAGAAAAAACAAACCAAATACAGCGAAGAGACAATTCACACTGAACATAAAAGAAAGGAACACTGGGGATGCTAGAATAATAAGGTGATTAAACCAGGAATCAAAAAAATACAATAACACAAAAATCTAAACTATAAACACTGGAATTACAGAAAAAAAATAAAACAAAACAGAAATTCAAACTCAGATATATTAACTAAAGATTCCAAACTCAACCCAGCTAAGGGGTGGCCACAAGCCAGTGTACTCCCAGTACCAGTCCCAAGCCCAGATAAATGGGGAGGGTTGCATGAGATCCGGTATGGAAAGAGATTTCCATACTGGATCGGTCGAGGCCTGGGCTAACAACAACCGCCACCTGTGCTGTTGACCAGCAGGGTGCCGTTGGAAACTATGCTACTGTTGGCCGAAGACAGGAGAAGAGGAGAGGATGAAGGAAGAGAGGCAGGGCTGAGTTGGTTTGGACATGTACAGAGGAGGGATAGTGAATAAATTGTACAAAGGATGTTGAAAATGGAACTGCCAGGCAGGAGGAAAAGGTGCATGGATTCAGTGAAGGAGGACATGCACAGTGTTGGTCTGACAGAAGAGGATGCTAGGGATAGGGTGAGATGGAGGCAGATGATCCGCTGTGGTGACCCCTAAATGGAGCAGCCGAAAGAAGAAGAAGGAGGAGGAGGAGGAGGATACCCAACTCAAAACATAACCAATCCCAGGGATCAGTAGACAGTAGAGTTTTATACTTTAATACTGCTAGGTAGTGTAGATCAGTGGTTCCCAAGCATATTTACAGCACATTTGAAGGGGAAAAAAAGTCTTGCTTCACAAATTAGTTTTTGAGCCTCTAACTGTTTCAAATGAAATATTTAAGAAGTGTTGTTTGGTAGAAGTGTTAACAGCTGACTGAAATATGACAAAATGCCAGACTTAGATGCTTTTTTTGTAAAAGGTCATGCAAAAAGTTTGTGGGGTTCTGGTTTATTCTTCACAATACGTAGTATTTAATAAGGTCATCATGGGGGGTTTTTGTTGTTGTTGTTGTTGTTTTTTTGGTAAAATCTTTATCTGAAGCCCTGTGATAGACTGGCAACCTGTCCAGGGTGTAACCGGCCTCTCGCCCTATGACAGTTGGGATAGGCTTCAGTCCCCTGCAACCCTGAATCAGAAAAGCGGTTAAGAAAATGCATAGATGGATCTTCATCTGGAAAGTAAGTGCAGCTCTTAGCTAAAAGTAGGGAGTAAAAACATTATTTTTCTTTTGAAATGTAGTACAGGAAAAGTATAAAAAGAAAGTACTACTGTGAAGTACATTCATGTTGTTTGTTCAAGCAGCTGCAGAAAAAGACGTGCTAAAACTGTTTACTTTGTACTGAAAAAAACATTAATTAATTAATTAATGTTGTTACAGGTATATAAAAAAAAAAAATCTCCACATTTTGTGCAGCCTGTTGCCATCTGGTTATAATCAGAAGAGATTATCAAGGTAAGACATAAATTTCACTAACAGTACAAGGTTAATTTGTGGAAATGCATAGTTCGGTGAGCATCGCTGCATCTCCACTCAGCCACGGCGGAAAGAGCTGGAGGTGCATCAGGTGTGCCTCCTGCGTAGGCCTTCACTTCAGTGTGTTGTGCTAATCCAACGTGAACACGCAATCCTTGACACAGATCTGTACAGTTCAGAGGCTCCACATCAACAATGCATGTGGGCGAATGGAACAACACTTACACATGCTGTATTTGAGAGGGACAAATCAACTCGCTCACACCCTTTGTGGTTTGTCTTCATGAGAAGAGCCAGACATTTTGTTTCTTTAATCGCGGATGCAGGAAATTATTGCAAAAATGACACTTACTTATGTTTCGTGGTGTGAAAACAGACAAGAATGGTGGTTGTTACTGGGAATGACACAGAAATACTGTACTTGAAAAGCAGAAGGCAAAAATTAACAATAGAAAGAGCGACAGTAAACATATCAGTTAACATGCAGCTATAGCCAGTCAGTACAGACATCATTTACTGCGATCAAAACAGAGGCAGACGCCAAATCCTCCATTCATGACATAACTGAATGTTTCAAAATATGTGGATTTATTGGGACGGTCATGCTATTGGGTTAATACAGTATTATGTCAAGCTCTGTTTCAATTACAAAGAGTCCGTATGGGCTAGTTACACTGTGTGGCCTCTCTCCTCTCTGTTATTCTGTCTCATCTTAGTCCAAGCCATCTGTTACAAGTGCAGCTCGAATCCACAGCATGAGGCTGACATATAAGTTACCACTGTAACAGACTATTACTGACACGCACCTCGCAGTAAACTAAAGCCAAGGGGAAGATGAGCGTGAACAGGTGTAGCTCTTTGCAACATGCAGCCCTATCCTTTGAAAGTAATTGCGTGCTGTCTGCTGACACCCTCTCTAGTGTTGGAGACAGGATGTAGGAGCAGGAGCTATGTATAGGCAGAATCTAAAGGCATGTATATAATACACACACTCACACATATATAAAAAGACAGTTTGAGTCATCATGTTTTTGCAGATTTCTCAAGTCATCCCACTCTGATCTGACAGAATACTTCATGGATAGTGTCTCACCAAACTATCCATCTTTTTCAGACTGTCTGTCACTCTGTCGCTCTTTCACTTTCTTTCTCTTACACACTTTTTAAGACATACATTGCTTCCATTTATTTAAGCAAAGCATTAAAAGTTAACAGCAGAGAACGGGAGAAACAGGAGAAATTCTTTTCTCCTGTTTGCCCCAGTGAAAAAAGGGGGTATTGATAAGAAGTGGGGGGTCTGTGGCTGTCACATCCATGAGATCATGAGTGACTGGGGGGGGGGGGGCGGCG
>VUQI01063523.1:0-13401 GCA_015106735.1 Paratilapia polleni | reverse complement strand
CTGCAGGTCGCTGAGTGCATAGCAAAGAGAAACAGGTTTTGCGGCTTATTATTCATTTGTCTTCTGCCTTATTTCCATATCCTTTTGTTGCCGGAGCTTGATAGGTCCTGGCACGCACCTGGCCCTTCCATGCCAACAAAGTACTATCTGATGTGCTGCTATTCACATCCACAGATGCTTTGAGACACAATAAAGAGCCCACAAAACTAAGGGCTGTCTTAGGGGGAAAAGTGGTAATTATTCAGGGGGTCCCAAGCTGCAGGTGGAGAACTAAAAATTCAAGATGGATTGAACTGTGTCGTAGTGTGGAGGCCTTAGGTGCCATAGTTTCACACATTGTCAAAGTCCTATTAATTCCCAAAGAAACGTGTTCTTTGAGAGCTATAACACTTGCATACCAAGTGCCCATCCTTCACTTGTGGACTCATTACAAGCACATGATGAGAGCGCTGTGCAAACTCTCCATCAAGCTCCATAACCACACAAACACACACACATGAAGTCGCAGGTTTAACGTGAATAAATGCAAGTAAAAGTTTGGTTCTTACCTTCCTCTGCTGAGTTAGGCTGGAAAAACAGACAGAGAGACAGAAAGACACTCCACATCTCCACTACAGAATGACACTGACAGAGAGAGAGGGAGGGAGAGAGTATGAAAGAGAAAGAGGGAGATAGAGTGAGTGTGTGTGACAGAGCAAGAGGTGGGGGGTGAGAGGGGTGGAGTCTGTTTTTGCTCCCTTTATCTGAGAGAGAGAGAGAGAGAGAGGATGGGGGGGTGGATGGATGAATGGATGAGGGAAGGAGAAAAATATTTACAGAGCAGCGCATACAATAAGTACGCTGCCAAGTGAGGAAGTAAACAAAACACTGTTGTCACAGAGACAGGAGGAGAGAAAGAGTGAGAGGAGGAAAGTGGGAGAGCGATTTTTTTTTTTTTTATTTGAGAGAAACAAAGACAGAGAGAGGAAGCAAAGGAGAGCCGACAAGAGAGTGACAGAGAGAGAGAGAGCCAAGGGGAAAAATTAATAAACAAGTTTGTCTGGTCTTTAAAACAACTGTCTAGCCATGTCTAACAGCATCTGTTACAGCGCTCCTCTAACGCCGCCTGGTAGACTGTGTCTCGAACTGTGGCATCCCTCACATGTCTGGACACTGTGCTGACTTGCATTTTTCAAGCTGTGGCTTGAACTTCTTTTTGCTGTTTTTCTTGATCTCACTCAGTTCAACCTTTATGGAAAATGAATATAATTTAGACACGTTTTTTTGGATCCTCTCCATCCTTCATGTGACTTCATGCTCTCTCTTCCCAACAGCCCTCCACCACCACCCTCCTCTTCTCTCTCTCTCTCTCTCTCTTCAGTCTCTCAGACACACTCCTCGCCTCACAGCGATCAGCTCATCCAGACAGTATGTAGACACGCACTCACATGCAGACACACACATGCGCACACACACACGCACAGCTGAGCAGCCCTTCTGGTCTGTGCACGCCACTAGCTGGTCAGCCTGCAGTACTGCAGCTTGTTGATGGGCTTTCATGCTCCAGTTCACTGCAGTGAGTAACTGCCGTAGACTCTTGCAGGGAGATGTGCTGTATTGGTTTGACACAGTTAGATGGCCCCATTCCCAGCCAGCCGGGGGGCCCCTTGCCAAAGGCTGCATGCTTCAAGGGGCTGAGGTACAGAAGGTAAAGTGAAACAGGAAATGGAAGATTGTGGAGTTAAAGCGATCAGTTAGTCTAAAGCTTGTCAATTGTTAGAAAAATTTGATAAGGGCAAAAAAACAAAACAGAGTCCAGCTTTTTTTCTTCAATAATGGCATATTGAAGATTTGAGTTTGGACTGCTGGTTGGACAAATCCATTTTAGGATTTTGTTTCTGCTCCCCACCAGGGCAGAAATTTGGGTCCTGATCTGGTTTGTTCACAGATGGACCCACCTGAAGCTGACTGCTTACTTCAGACTCATATGAACCCCACCTTTTGCAGCACAGATTTGTGGTTTATCTGAACATACAGACCTGATACACTTACTTTTAGCTTCAGTGTGACTTCCATCATTGTGAATAAATGATAAATCTGCTTAGAAATCACGGAAAACCGGAATGGCTAACAGCTTTTAATGATGGCAGTGTGGTGTAGGCATGCAAACAAATAGTGGAGTGAAAAAAGCTTGCAGCCCACAGGTACTCAGCAGACTCTTCATCTCTCAAAGCATTATGGAAATGTGAGCATGATTGCTACTTAAACTGAAGGACAATGTATTATAATACTAATGACAAAAACCCTTAATATCAGCGTTTGCCTCAGTTTTGTCTGTGACCGAATTCTAAATGATTTCATTGAAAATAAATAAAGAAGAGTAGTAATCAGTGCCTTTTTGATATTCTTCTTTTTAGAAAGCCTCTGAAGAGCAGGTCCCTTTGGATTTGACCCTCATAAAACAACACCGGTGATTTCAAAACAAATCACAGGAATTTTCCTCCGTGTGTTTTGATTTGATTTTTGAGGTCCTAACAAAATGTCAACACAAACACAAATTTATTATTTAAACCCGACTCATCGACAACGGTACACCCATTTTAAACTTGTGGCTTTGTTTCAGTGTTCGAGTGGTGGTTAGCTTTATGTTGTATTACTGCACCTCACAGCTAACTGAGGTTTTTCCACAGTGCAAAATTAGGAAATGGAGTAACTACAATGCAGAAGTGAGTACCAGACAGAATACCACAGAGCGGCAGTTACATTAAACATTCATGATAACAAACTTGCTTTGACTTGTGGCCTTACAAACTTAAAATACTTATGATGTTTATACTCATTAGTCAGGTCAGACATTCCCTTGAAAGATGGAAAACTTTTTCTTTTTAGTTTCTCAAAGCCAAGTGTCACGCATAAGAAGAAGAGCAGCAAAGGTCATCTCTAACTCTCATATACACACAGACACACTCAACATAGCTAATTGCTTCTGTTTATTTACACAAAAAAAGATAACAAACGAGCAAAATATACATATTAAAAATGTGAATACTGTGGAAAACTGCAAAGCAACATAACTGCATTCAAACCAGTAACAGTAGGTGCGGCGTGCAAGAAAAATCGGAGTGGAAGTAACACAGGTTTAATACTGGTTCGACTGAAGAAAACAATACACCTCCAAAACACATGCAGCATATTTACATGTAACAGGCACAAGTAGTATGAACAGTCATTATTCAGTAGTCAGACTGCCAAAGTGCTAACAAAACCCTGCTAAGCTCATCAGTGTGTGCACACCCAGAAGAAGATGCAACTCTACAAACACTGACACATTTCAGCACCTGTACACTGTGCTACAACAACTGTAACTGGAGTCTTTACAGTAGACACACATAATTTCAACAATTAGAAACAAATGCATATAATGACACTTCTGTGCGTTAACCACTAAAATAAATACAAGTCAGTTAGTGTTTCTCTATATCCCTCAGATGAGGTAATACAGTTGCACACTTGTAAGCACTTTAAAACACTATTTTATTTCATGACCTACACTGGAATAGCTGCTTCTCTCAAAGTTACTACAGATGTGGAAAGAATTTCAAGTACAGTGATGAATAAATATATTTTCTGTGCTATAACAGCTAGGAGCTATTCAAACTTATACATTTAGCCACCTGAGTTTTAGAAATCCAATTCATGCTGTAAACTCCAGCATTATGATGGCATTTTTTTTTTTTGTCATTCTGGTTGCACCCTGCAGTGAAATCTGAAAACTAAAGAGGTAAGTGTTTGTTTCTGGGAAGCCTTAAAGAGGCTTTGTTCAGGCTTGGCAGTGCTAGACTACATCTCTCTCATCTTCATACAAGTATTACATTTGATGCAGAAAGCTCTAGTTTACAGAACTCTCCTTGTTTTTTCTCTGCACAAATGCTGTTGAATCCAGACAGCACACAAGTAAAGACATCCTCTGTTGTCAGGGGATATGGCGCTACTGCCGGATGAGTCTTTGTTTTCTAAATGCTTAAATATATTTATTCAAAATCTATATGGACCTGAAGGGGAGAGGGGCTGCTGCTGAACCATCCTGGGTTTTTTTTCTGCCCAGTCAAGACATTGTGATTCTCTCCCCCTGGCAGCAAGGCATTTCAGACAGGACAGCAAGTCAGTCTTTTTTTTTTGGGTCGAACAACTGAGCTCCAAAAACCGGCTTTTCAAGCTTGACCTCAATACATAACCCCCCCCCCCAAAAAAAAAATCCTGCAACCTTTTAACACTCAGGGTAGCATTAGACCTAACACAGAGCATATGTTGATCCTCTTATAAGGCAAAAAGGATGGAGCTGGCATTGGTGATGTCAACAAACCTTAAGTACTAGTAATTCAGTTAAGTTTGGCCCATTTTTAAAGCAGGATTAAAGGGAATTCTGTCAATTAATAAAGCATTTCTAACTAGGTCTTCAAAAACACTGTTTCATTTTTTAAAAGGCACTTTAAAAGCAGACATATAAAAAACTTAAATCTTATTTTTACATTAGTACACTGAAATGGCTTCTTTCAAGCATAACCCTGCTGTTCTTTCATTATTTCTCAGTTATGGAATATAACTTAATATATAATATATAATAATAGATCTCTTACAGTAGCTATGTGCAAGAACCATGTTTGTCCGTCTTGTTGCACCCTAAGTCTTCCATCTTTTTTCCTAAAGTTATTCATTGCTTTTCTGATGGAAGATCCACCATGGGAACCTTTTCTGTGGGGGACAGAGGTGCAGGTTCTTTGCTTTCTGGCAGACCAACAACAACTGCCTCAGGCACCGGGGAGTGTGAGGGTTTCCCCACACTGGCAGCAAATCCTTGTGCAATGTCATCAAAGGTCCTTCCTTTTGTCTCGGGAACTCGCAGGTAGGTGAAGATGAAGAACAGGATGAGGAGGACCATGAAGATGAGGAAGACATAAGGGCCACAAATTTCCTGAGAAAAGGGAGAAGGATGATTGTTATGAGACAAACTGGAAGATGATTAATATTTGTACATGTGAACATTTGCTGCTGATGTATTAAATGTGAAAAATACCTCCAGTTTAGGGAATCCCAACCCCACCAGGAAGTTGGCAGTCCAGTTTGAGCAACCAGCGACAGCCATGGCAGCAGGTCGAGGCCCCTGGGAGAAGAGCTCAGCCACGATGAACCAGGGGATGGGACCTGGACCCATCTCAAAGCTGGCAACAAACCCGAACACACCCACCATTGCCAGATAACTTAGAGATGAGGTGGTCTTCTGCTCGGAGACAGAAACGAAGAGAATAAGGAAAAGATGTAATTCAGTAGCAACAGGATGACTTTTCATTTTAAGCAGTATGATGAGGAACTCAGCAGCAGGCACTCACCACTAAGGACAGGGAGATGGTCATGATGAGGGCACAAATGGCCATTCCAGCCAGTCCAATCAGGTGCAACGTCCTGCGTCCCGCCCGTTCAACCAGGAAGAGCTGGAGTTCAAAGAAACATAATGATCGATTGATATTCAACAAAATGTTGCATTGCAAAACCTGCATTGGACTAAAATGCCATCTGTGCAGTTAGACACTTACAGAGACAACAGTAAACACTGTGTTGACGACTCCAGCTCCAATGGTGGCGTAGATGGGCTTAGTTACACCAGCAGTATCAAAGATGCCTGTAGAGTAGTAAAAGACCTGAAAGGGGAGATGAAGGAAGAGTTGGTTAATATTGACTCCAGTGAATAAACATGATTTCTCTACACATGCATTCGTTTATTTTTAGCCGGTTTTTGGCAGATCAACATCAAAAACACAGTTGTTGTAGTTGATGCTGCAAATTTGGAGCAAGACTTGCATTTGAGTCTTGCTCTAGCAACATGAAAAGAAGTTAAATAATATGAACAATTTCCTGCACCACCACCACCATCCTCCTCTCTCTCTCTACTACCTAAAAACATTATTTTTAGCTTTTACTTTTCCTTCACAGCAAGACAAGGGTTTGTTTTTTTGTTTTTTTTAATTAAACTGTGTATATATTTATTCATTCATGTATTTATTTCATATTACACTCAGTTTTCTCTTTCCACAATAAAAAAATTCTGAAGTCTCCCTTTTCTTGCTTGTTCTTCTGGTCATTATTAATCCCTGAGATATTATCTGATTCTCTTGTAGCTAAATTCTCTTTTATACTCTCTAGCTAGTCACACAGTGGCTTTAATAGCATCTCCTTCCTGCTGTGGCTGGAAACAAGGTTGTTGAGAGCAGAGAGAGTGCAAGGATACAACAGAGTTGAGTGATAATTCTCTGTGGGCAGTCATTTGACTATAAAACTACTGATACTGATAAATGCACTTTCTGGACACAGGAACCGATTCACATTGCGCCATGTAAAACTGCACTCACTTCTTGCTGGTGAGTGGGTCATGAGTGTTGATGCTGAATGTTGCAGCCTTTAGCCGCAGGCTAAAGCTGCTTCACTGTGATTGTCAGGTCAGACACAGCAGCTGCTAATGAATTTAGTCAGCCTGGTTACATGACCTTATTAACAAAATAGCTATTAAATACCACTGTGATTATCTTCTTCCAGTCACCCCTTAAATTATTCCGCTAAATCTAACACTGCCTGAAGCCAAGAAGCACCTCTTGTCATGTGCTTGTCAAAAACATTTGTATAATTTCAGTGAATGCGCCTTTAAACATTCATAGTTGAGTTTAAAGATTGCTCTCTCACTTCACGTAGACTGACATGTGATAATTATATCCCTGTCATGGCGTTGTATTATGGGATCTGACGTCTTACTCACAGCGTTGATGCCAGACAGCTGCTGAGAGAGCTGGAGGATAATAGCGATGATGATTGGCTGACGATAGTTTGGAGAGCGGAAAAGTTCCAAGATGGTCACTTTCTTTTCCATGGCCATCTTCATCCCTTCTTCCTTCATCTCTTGAATATCATCATCCACGTCTTCACAGCCGCGCAGACGCACCAGAGCTACAAGAAGAAAAACAGAGAAAATACAGAGGAGGTTAACTATAAGTAAGTATAATCTGAAGAAAAAAGGTGGCTTGGAACATTATATAACAAAGTAAAGTTTTCCGCACATCATTAAAAATAAGTCATATTAGATTCAGTCTCATTAACCTGATGTTGCCAGCTTGTCTTGGCAGAATGTAAACTGACTTAAGACTGACCTTTTCTTGCCTCCTCCTCCTGGTTGAGGACAATGAGGAGGTAACGAGGGCTTTCAGGGCAGAACGGCAGCATGATGGTCTGCAGTATGGCAGGCACGACAGTCAGAGCGAGCAGCAGAGGCCACAGAGTGTCTGAACCCAGCAGAAACTCCAGACCAAAGATCTGAAAAACACACACACAAAATATAGGGAATGAGGTACAAAAAATGGACTCATTTGCATCAATTTGCTCCTGCTAAATGAAATTCTTCTCTTTCAACTATGAGTTTACACACACAGGCAAGTGCACACCAGTGTGAGCTCCTCAGTATTTTCAGCTACATTGCCTTTATCAGAGCAGTGTCTGTTTCCTCTTTCACTATCTACAGTCTGCTTATCTGTCGTGACATTTTTTCATGAATATGGATGGAGACATTTGATGAAGGACATATTTTTGATAAAATGAGATGGAAAAAGCAAAAAATGTGTTGGTTTAACTCAAAAAATGATTAGGGTTATTATATAACATGATGCATTTCTTTTATGCATATTTTGTATTGATCCATATAAGGACTGATCATGATACTGTACCTGTGCCACCAGGATGCCAATAACTACACCCAGCTGGTGCAGTGTGCCGAAGGCTCCTCGGACAGCGGTGGGACTGATCTCGCCCACGTACATGGGAGTCAGACCTGTGCACAGACCGCAGAATATGCCGATGATCAACCGACCGATGATGACCAGCTCAAAAGATTGACTCAGAGTCGACAGTCCCATCAAACCGCCGCCCAGTACAGCCAGGACATTGTTTATCAGCATGGACTTCCGCCTGTTGGTAAGAGACAAAAACAAAGGTTAAACAGGCAACCACAGAAAGTGTGTCTGAAAGCGGTATATGTATAAACATGTTACTGATTTTTGTTCACTAAGTGGCTGAAACAGTTAACCTGCTGTTTAGTTCCAAAGGAAACAAATCATAATAGATATATTTGGAGTTTTTTTTTTTACCAAAATAAGTCACATTCAGAAAAAAGTGAATTAATATTTTACTGCTTGATATGCTGAATGATACTTTTCATCCCAGTGTTTCATTTCAGTGTTTATTCCTCATTTTCTCACCTGCCAAATTTGTTGACAATTGCTCCAACAGAGAAGGACCCTATCATGCCTCCCACACTAAAGATGGCCACAGCAAAACTCCACACCAGGGTAATTGTCCCCTTGCTAAAAGGCTCCCCGTACCGGTCCTGGGACACATTAGTGAAAAATGTGCGCAGTTTCTGCCAAACCAAAGAAAAGGGTGACGAGGTCAGCACTGGCTTATTTCATGAAACATCAGTTAAAGTCTACCAAATGTAGTGGTGCTTAGGGGGAGTTTTTGACTCTTCCACATGGGGGCAGTATAGCTTTTTGCATCATCATAATACAAATGAGAACAGACACATTTAGGTCAGAATTGACTTAACAAAGGAAGCAGCAAAGATAGCAGATATAGAATCAGATCATAAAATGTTAATACTGAAAGCATCTTAACTGTGCACCATTTTAGTCATCACTGCATTAATGTAGGACAATGAGAGAGAGGCATATATTATTATTCTAGGAAATGTGCAGGAAATGTGCACACTCATTTAAATGTGCAGACTCGTTTAAAGGCTGGTGCTGCTGCTGTAAAACACAGAAAAACTCTGCATGAACTCAGTCAGCTCACACACACAAACACACACATACACACACACCTGCTCGGGTGCATTGATGACCCCGGTGTTGTAGCCAAACTGTAGAGAGCCAATGACTGCTGTTGAAACACAGTAGAGAAGGTAAGGGGTCACCTTCTTCTTGGGCTGTTGAGAGAGAAGAAGACACTGAGTTATGATACATCGACACAATAAGCAGATGGAGCTTCTGTACAATCATTCCCTCAGTCTGAATGGCCGACATGGCCTGTCTCTGGCTCTACAAAGCTCTGGTTGTTTACAGTCAAACTGGTAATTACAAACAATGAGCCTTTCTACATGTGCTCTCGCTTCTTGTTTTCATATCGCTGCATTAGTGACTGTAGGCTTGCTGCAATGCAGTGAAGGCTAAGTGATGCAGAACTGCAAAAGCTCCATGATTTGTAGCTCTGAGGTATTTCCCAGATAAGTAGCTAAAGAAACCTTGAGAGAGTGAGTCTGAATCCTATTGTGAATGTTTTCTCCTGCTGGTTTCAGAATTAAAGTGGGCTTAGCTCATACTAACAAGCTAATACACCTGGCATTAATCCCTTATACTGGCACAGTTTGCAATATGTTCAAGTATTCAGCCAAGCAGAACTGAACACTGGTTTAAATGACGCTGTAGCTTCAGTCATGCTACGTGCAGGCAGGATAACGAAAAATGAAAATCCTCAGTCCAAGTTTCACTTTGACTTTAAACTAACCTAATGACTACATCCCTTCATATAACAATCTCTAAGAAGTGTTGCAACAGTTTTCCTTAATTTCTCCGATCTAATGGGCAAAGGCTAATGTCCAAATAGGCTCATTAATTAAAAGGAAATCCATTTTAATCATCAAGTTTAATCCATCTAGTTTCGAAATCTGCTGCTGATGCAACATTAACTCAACTAAGCAGCATCAGTGAAACATTCATTAGGTGGATTAGTAGACTGTTTTGCACAGTTTGTCAAGTCAAAAACAGAAACTTTTAGAAACAGTCTTACCAAGACAAGTACGCAGAGATTTGCCCAATTACTTTAGCATACATCATATCACTATCTGCACAGATTACACAAGATGAATGCTTTTGGGAACAGACTGCTTCAATATGAGCAACATTCTGACTTTAAAACAACAGCCCACAAAATCCCTCAAACAAACTGCCCGTTTTTTCATGTGGTTATCCCAGCTTTTTTTATGTGCTCCATTTTAACAGAGAACCAAATGTCTTTACTATCACTTAATCAGGAAAAAAGTTGTTTTTAGTGCTCATATCCGGTGCATTAAACGTTATCACAAACCACCACATGGCTCAATATAAAACAGCACACAAGAGGAAGTGACGAATTACTTGAAATGTAGACAGTGGGCTGATAAGAGAGGGCATTTCACCAGAGCTGCAGCTGATAGTTGTAATCAAGCTACACTGTTTCTCAGAGGGATATCATTGCCTAAAACAAGTTGAATGCACTCGTGTTAGAGAAAAGTGTACTATTTGGGACATTCAGAGAGGTTTTTGGTCTGTGTGGTCGCATGCAATCCTGCTTTCATAATACTGTGACAGTAAAGAGGAAAGGCCAGCTATACAAATGCACAACAAACATAAGTGAAAAAAAGTTAAATGTTGAAAGTGACCTCATGTTTGAGAACAATAATGACATTAGCATTGTGTTATCTAAACTGAATCAAAGAGCACATCAGAGTTATGTGCATCTGATTGTGGAGGAGATTAGCACGTGCTCGTGGGCGCATGGTTGCATGTGTACGTGTGAGTTACCAAAGATTTAGATGTGACGAACGGACTTTAAAATCACCATCTTGCTAAAAAAACACCTCTTATTAGGGTGTGGCCTGGATAAGAAGCATTATGTATCTTATGACCATAACTCAGCTGACACAGGGTTGTATCAACTTGTCCTGAGGCATGCAGTTGCACAGGTATGCATTCATATGTTTGTTTATACGTGTGTGATTTGTAGGTTACTAGTAAAATCAGCAGCCAAGCCCACAGTGTTGCTCAATATCTGCAGGTGAGTTTAAAAAAAATGACTTTAGAGTAGAACACACAAGCTGGTCCAAATTTGTGGTTGCAGCTAAGGATGTGGGTAAAGTATTCATCATCTGTCATCAGTATGTGGCCACATTTCTAGAAAAATAAAAAACCTATCCAAATAATGTCAAATTATTAATTAATACTAATCTGAGAAAAAAAGGGATAAAACAAATATGGACATTTGAACATGCACAACTGCTCCAGAGAGGCTACTAAAATAACTTTTTTGTTGTTGTTGAAACTGGTTTTCTTAATTATTTCAACAATAAACAATGAACTTCAGTTTCTAAACTCCACTTTCTTAAATTCCTGTACTTGCTGCAGATTGATTTTTCTTCTCACAATGAATAATTATTACCTACATGCATTTAGACTAGACTGATGCCTGCCTTTAAAGAACAACTTTAAATTTCCACATTCATGTCATCTTGCAATTGTTCTCCCTGTCTTAGATGATGTAAAAAAGTTAAGAAACAATCATGAAAATGAAGTAACCCTAAGAAGTGTATTACAAAAGACAAACCACAGCAAAAGTTTGCAAAAGTACAGGTTTAGAGATACCAGGGAAATGGATGCATTTAGTGCATTTCATAATTATCAAGAGAATTTAAATATAAAGTCTAATTTGAGCGATAACACTAACTCTCCTGTACTGTAGGCATCACTAAGCATGCTGCACTCTTCATATTGTTCTGTTCTTATATGTAACTTTTCATGCCCTTTTTTTTTTCCCGTCAGACTGCTATTCCCTCATCCCAACTCTCCACGCAGGACGCAATAAAAACAAGGAACTATAATATACTCAAGTTCAGACTTGCCCACCAACACTCCTGACACCCAGTCGCACTCTCTTAGTCATGTCCTGAAGTGCTCAATTCTCATCCGGCATTCCTGCTTTTGCCAAGATGGAAAAATACAGATTACAGAAAACCTACAGGTCTGTTTCACTCTGCGGTATAAAGCTCTGTCTAGTTTACTTCACTTAAACTCATCATTTAGTGGTTTTTAGTGGTGAAATTCAGCATCCATTTCAGCATAACGAATGTGGCTTATTGTATAAAGGGTGAAGTTGATTTCTGATCTTTAAAATGAATACACATCAAAACAGTACCAGTAACCCTTGCAACTGCATAAGTAAGAAACTGCTGGGTTTACCTTGTCATCATCCAAATGCTGCATCCTGATCTCTGGTGTCTGATGTTCACAGAAACTACACTGGGACACTTTAAATCAAACTGAAGCTCGTCAGACTTGGGAGTCTAATTCCTTATGAACACACTTCTGTGCAAGCAGTCGCCAGAAAAACCTGAAAATAAGCAAACACAAGAACTATAAGTTAGAATCTTGTAGCCAACATTAGTGTAGATTTAAGATCATTAATAAATTGTCAAAAACACTGAATATATTCAGCATCAGAACATCTAACGGATCCTGAGGTTTGTAAAGGAAATCATTACCCTCTTGCAGCCTCTTATAGCTTTTAAGCACTATAAACTACGGACCTATAATGGATTCTAGCAGAGGAGATCACTCTGCAGCACAGACAGCTGAGGCACCACTGGGCACTTTCTAAATTCAACAGCCTGTTATTGCCCACAATGACAGTAAGCCCCTCCCTCTGCTTCCCTATTCACGCTCCACTTCTTTTCTCATTAATTTTGAAGTTATGAAGAGAGAAAAAGTGATGTAACATCATCTCTTCTAATTAAATTACTGCCGCCTTGCTTATTTCCTATCAATAGAAAGCATAAAATAAAATATCAGTGGTGTGCAGACACCGTAATAATCCACGTAGTGCGATGGAGACGCAGACGATGCTGTATTGATGAAAGTGAATTATAGTTTTAAAATGTTTTACATACAATAGGCTTTTTAAGTTATTTTAAATTGGTAATAACACTACAACTTTTTTCTGTAGCGTTACAACAGTAACACTGCAGAATATAAGAACTAAGTTCACTCAAATTAAAATAAAACTTTAAAATCACATGATGAATGAATAAGCAGAGTAAGTTTAAAAATAAAAGTTTTACCGCTGTGTTGGGTTTCTGTCAGCCTTTATGTATCCAGTAAAAAAAATGTCGTCCGGACCTGTTAGCTGTCTCTAAAACTCAGACCACTTTTCTGTGAGGGTGTGTTTTATAGAAAGAAGTACACGCTCGGCAGCACGTACTTCTCTTACTCATTACTGACGAAAGCATCTCGGTGCGTAAAGTTTCCCGTCTAGTCCAATCACTTCTGGTGAAACAGCTCAGCCGCGCTTCCGCTCAGCTGTAGAAGGGGGTGCGGGGGGACGTGCTCTTGCCAGCTTGTGGAACCGGGAGATGGACGAGAAAACGGTGCCGGTGAAAAGAGGCTCTGTGCTGGTGCGGGCCCGTCGGCGGCCCACCGGGGGCGCGAGAACAAAGGCAATGTGCCCAGAGTTCAGATACAAAGCCTGGTCATGCAGAAATCATGAGACCGGCTCAGTGGGTGGTAAACAAACGGGACAACC
>VUQI01063522.1:21270-38495 GCA_015106735.1 Paratilapia polleni | reverse complement strand
CCTGCAAAAGAAAAAAAAAAAAAAAAAAAAAAAAAAAAAGACAAAAAAGACAAAAAAGAAGAGAGTGCAAAAGCTCAGAGTAGAAATGTCTACCTCCGTGTCCCCCCCCTTCGCCTTTTTCTCCCTCTTTGACACACCGGGAAAAAAGACGGTTATAAATAACCTCAGGTACGGCGCTACTATTTTTCTAAACGAAGAGCAAAATAACCCCCATGCACACACTCACCACTCTTGTTCTCAAAACTGAAAGAGTGGGCCTCCATTGAAGGATTTCAAAAATAGGGGCAATTTTAATCATCTCTCCATTCAATCTCAGTTGGATAAATCATATCTGAGAGATTTGCATAAATACAAACCATCAAAGTCTTTTCATCTTCAAAGAGGTTTTCAAGACCCAATAGGCTTTGTACTGTAATCATCTGAGGTCACAACCCTGTGGGAGCAAGGTTGCTATGGCAACATAAAAACTAACGCTGGGGGCTTAGCATAATATCCCCCCCCCTTCACAAACACAGGAAGGGGTGCGGGGGTCCGAGAGGGAGTGTGAAAAGAGGGTGTAGATAAACCTATTTCTGTGACAGAGGAAACTAGATAGATATGGCCTGTTGTGGGGAAACCTATCTGATATTACACACGGAGATTACCACCAAAACGCTGCGCCATGCAAACCCTAACAAGGCTGCGCGAGCCGAGTGGACTGTTTAGTTTCTACCAAAGGGAAACACATGACAGCTCCACGCAGCACCACTGGCTAAAAAGCCTCCAAGCCTCTCTGATTACATGTTTCTGTCCTTCGGCTGTATTCTCCTCTTCAGCTATTATACACTATGAGGGTCTGATTTACACTGCATAAGAGGTACTACAGTCCTTGTTCACTGGCACTCGGATGGGTACAGCAGCCATTAGCTGTCAATGGCTCTCAAAACTAGGACCTTTTTAAAATGTTATTCACCACTAAATTGGAAAAGAAAAATGTTGAAAGAAGAAATAACACCTCTTCTCTCCATTCATGGCCATGCTACAAACAAGGCCTCTGACAATTTCGCCACCCAATCATGAAAAGAGAAGGAGGGGGAGATAGAGCTAGAGAAAGGAGGCTATAGTGGGACAAGTTTCAATTAATTTTCTTCAAAAGGGGGCCAGATTAAATGTTTCCGGCCAGCTGAAGTGTTCATTTCACAGAGGGGAAGCGGAGAAAGGGATGAGGGGAGGGGACAGGAGGAGGAGTAGAGGAGGAGGAGCAGGACAGGGTGCAATTCTTTTGGTCCCAGTGCACACCAAATAGTGTGGTGGGCAAAGAATGCACACGGCTCCGAAATCTTTGTGAGAATTGTATTCAAACAAAGGAGGGAGTTACGCCTGTTATAGCCCAATAAGGCCTGTCAGTCACACAAGGGCTGGAGGAGAGGAGAAAGACAGAGAAAAAGATTTCCACACAAAGAGAAACAAGCAAGTCCATCTTTTAGCAACAAATCAGTCTGGAGGTTCCTGAGCTAATATCAATAAAAAGGGAGAAAAATAAACAAGTGAGGGATTTACTGCGCTGCCTTACAAGAGTGGAGAAAATCAGACACTTGTTTACAACACAAGAAACATGAATGCACACACAGACGCACAGGAAAGTACAAAGCGGAGGGAGACTGAAAAAGTTGGGAGGGATGAAGATAAGATTTGGCGAGCAGGTCCCATCAAGTGCTAACCAAGTTGCCTTTGTCTAAGAGTACACATGCACCGCTGATGCAAAAATCATACTGACAAATAAATCAAATGTAAAAACTGACACAGTACCTACAGGCATTTGTCTCAAGGGGAACACCACCAGTATAAAGGGTTGATTTAATTAAACATACAATAAAGTTTTCTGCATTAATATTAGAAAAAAACACCTAACATAAACAGGAAATTATCCACATTTAAAGCTTTCAAAATGTTGTCTGTGAGTCACGGCATAATGACAAGAGTAACAGTGGACGGTTTCAAAAAATAAGGAACAAAAATGACTTTCTTGAGTGAAGAAAAGCAGCCAAGGGAGAAAGGAGCTAGGGGAGAGAATTAGTGAACACCTGTCAGCAATTATACTTAGAAGAAAGAAAGGGCAGCAGGAAATAGACATGTTCTAATTAAAACCACTAGTTAAAAACTTCCTGCTCCTTCCCTCAGACCAAGTATGAGCATAAATGTATGTGTGCGTGCATGCATGTAATAACACCGAGGCAAAAAAAAAAGGCAGACTAGACACACACCTTTCACCACCGATTACCGCCCCTCTAAACTTATCTCAACTTCTCCCACTTGTTTAATTAACAAAAACTGTCCTGAATACGTGTGGCTTGACATATTTTAAAAGATATATCAGCCACTTTAAATTGCTTGCTTATGTAATTGTCCATGCAAAGTGACGCATGAAAGAGAAACACTTGGTGTTTATACAGCTCAACTAGTGTGTACTTTTTTAAACTGCAGATTAGTAAATGATGTAGACGCAAACGAGAAGAAGACTAGTAGGAATCTTGTTTCCCCTGGCAAGTGACTGGAGCTGATCATACAGGTCTACATTAATGATGTCAATGTCTGCTGACTTTTTAGGGCTTGACATCTGTACAGCCCCCCCTTTATAGCCCCCCTATAAGCAGAGGTGTGGCCAAGACCAGGAAAACATCTATTAACTGCACCAGTCCACTTAGTGTGAACAAATTGAAATTTATAAAAACAAAGACTGCAAAGAATATAGCAGACAATTATTTGAATCTAATATATTAATAGTTATTTCAAGTGAGCATTTATCTGAAACCTTTGTAAGAAAATATCTGACATCAGTTTATGGTAGCTTCCTAACATTTGCAACATACTACATTAAAAGGTGTGTAGGAATAAGAGAGAGTAATGAATCCGAGGCATTCTGGTCTGGCTGTGGGGTATTATGTTTGATTAAATCATTTCTTAGCCACAACAGGACTCACAGCAGTTTCGAGTGAGTTCACGAGAGGCAGAAGGCACCATTGTGCTGTTACAGAAAGTTATCAGGCTTCTGAAGTTAAACCGAAGAAATGTCATCTGTTTCTTGAGCAGCAGCCAAGAGAAACACTCCGTCTGTCCCTGACAGGGATCAATTCCCTCTTTTACTTGGAAATGGGAAAGTTTGTTATGACTGCTTTGAAGATTCCCGAGGTTTCTTCTTACTTCATGAGTTTGTGTAAGAGCACCACAGTGTTTTTTAAAAGAGTTTCAGAGGCAAAAGAAAGAAATGCAATTGGCATTTTAAGTTTAGGGTTTTTTTTGGGTTTTTTTTCACATAAGATTCTGTAGAAAAACAGTCAGCTTACTACACTGAGCATAGTTTGATTTTGAAAAAGTACGGCTGTTTGAAGAGGGACCATGATTTGTAGCTCACCCATTGCACCTCCTGTGTGTCCTCCACTTTGGGCAGCATGATGGCAGGAGGGAGAACCTTGGCCTGCAAAATTACCTGCAGGTCAGCCTCAGCCAAGCCACTAGACACCGAGTTCACCCTCACGCACTTCTCTGTCCTGCCCAGGTCCAATTCCTCTAACATCCTGGGAATGGTCTCTCTGGCTTCTGTCTACAAAACAGAAGCAAAAAACAAAGAAAGAAACCATGATTATTTGAATGTGCAGTATATAGTCATATTGTAATAATCAGTGATGACATATATTTATTCAAATTGGGAAACTGTTAAGATTAAAAACTGTTGAAAGCATGTACAGTTAGATCTAATCACTACTATAGTAGTTACATACTAGAAAAATGCTTAAAAAGGTCAAAAACTACTATATGCAGCTGAAAACCACTGGGAGTTTCAAATAATGAATTCTCAATTCAGAATTTTGAACTAAAGTGCAATAAAAGTCCAGCTTTCATCAAGGAAATGTCCCTACATAAAGGAATTTGGACATTGGGATGAGCATGAAGATAAACATTGCATTATGAACACAAACAATGTGTGATCAAAGCAGGCAAAAGCATACAAATCTGAAATTAATATAATCAAAATCAAACATTAAGACACTTTAAAAGCACCCAGTATCGTTGTAGTGCATCTATATCCAGTATGTCAGTGTCAAAGCAGAAGCTGCACACTCAGTTTTGTTCTCTCAACGTAGCCACTGTAGGACCTGAGCAGGAAGAGAGATGAGGAGAATGGAAAATCAAAGAGAAGCCTACGCTCCCTACTTCTATCGGTAACACAGTAGCACACACTGCTATATTCAAACCAGATGCTGGACTACAGGAATGAAGAGAAAGATGGATGGAATGGGGAGAGAAGTCAGACTAAGGAGAGGAGAGAGGCTCTGTGGGAGAAATGTGGTCTGAGTTAAGCAGCATGAGGAAACGGTGGCTTAGGAGTTGTCAGCTCAGATCAGAGGCTGGAGCCTTTGAGTGCTTGTGTATGTGTGTGTGTGTTTGGAAATTCTCATATTGGGATTTTTTTTTTTCCCTGATCCAAACTACTAAAAAAATTTTAAGAAATACACACTCAACCTTATGCCAATTGCTGGATGAACCACAAAAACATTTTGAATCGTGAAATAAAATGCAAGTAATTGAAATATTGCACCGAAAGATGGTGGCACATGTGGCATCATGCCATGTGATGAAACACCCTGCATCAAGCAGGGCATCAGAGTAGCGTATCTAAACAGGGTGATAATTAGTGGACTGATGACTGAAGTAAGTCTGTGCATGAAAGAGAATATATGGACAGACATAACATGGAGAGCCCATATATCACAAGCTCTTGTAAAAACTAAAGTGGACAAGAGTCAACCTAGGTTCAGTTGTATGAGCTTAAGGGGACCTCTCAAGGGTCACAGGACTAAACAGTCCTAGCTCTGATCTCCTGGAATGCAGAACTGTATTTGATAGTGTAAATGCCCTCCCAGTATCAATAAAATACAGTATCAGAGTACATATCAAAGATTTGCTCAGATTTAATAGGGTTCATGAGCAGGCTGAGCTGCTGTGTGTCATCTTTGTCTGCCTTTTGCCTCACTGAATGAGACAGGAGGGATTGTCACACCATACGATGAGAGCACTGTGATCTTTGACTCTTACTCAAATGTTGCTCTCTCTTTCGTTCTTACTGCTGCTCTCATAAGCCAAGACAGACCTGCAAATGTATCGCAGTAACTTAAAACGGATGGAGGCGATTTACGCAGCCATAACTCACTATTCATAAACCTGCTACTTGGTGGATAAAATTCTGTCTGTCCCTCCATACTTCATGGTGACTGAGGAAAATTGATCTGTGAGAACTGCTGGCTGTTTCATGTGCCAGGAGTCACATTGATCCCTGACCAAATTAAATAAATAGATATCCAGAAATGATCAAAAAAGCATGGTTATAACGTTCTCAGATCAAACAGGAAGGAAAACTCCAACATCCTTCTCGAAACTCAACCTGATATACTGGCAGTCTGCAAGTATAAAATTCATTTTATGTAACCAGAAATCAATCATGGAAAGGACAGTCTCCTGTTCTTCTCTTTTCTGAAGCCTTGACAACTTGTGTTATGGAAGGACAGTGAAAACTTGGCTTTGAGAAAGAAGACAGTATTCAGAGACTGGAAGGATTTACACACAGATAATTATCTTGTCTTTCGAAATATTTTCTTCTCTCTTTTTGTTACTGACTAAACTTGTATTTGTGTTTGCATTTTAAAATGGGAAGCTGCAAGACAGGTCCCATCAGTTTAAGCTGATTTGAGATTTATAGCTCACGAATGTAAAAAAGACAATGACATTCTTACAACCTGCTTAAGCACCTTTTTTTAATACTCAGCATCTTTTATGAATCGATTGTAAGCACACTATCGAGAATGATCTTAAGACTAAGTTCAAACATAAAACATTTTTATAAATGAGGCCCCGGGTCACTATTCACTATCCTCTCTTTTATCTTCTTTTCTGCCCAAAGTGAGAGAGAGATTATTCTGCCAGACACCTTGACCCCTATGGGCTCCGCTACTCCGAGCTTGAATAAAGCCCTTTGAAAAGAAGATATTTTACATTAATGGACAGCCATCCAACAAGTTGCTTCAAAGCTCCCTCCCCAATCACCTGGTGTCCTACGGAGAGCTCGCCCCAACGTCAGCGCCATCTCCTCTTTGATTCCCTCCATCATCCTCATCATTAGAGGCTGACACACAGGCAGGCAAGCTTGCAAGCAGTCACCCAGGCAGGAAGGGCCGTTGAACGCATAGATGCACATGAGAAGCTTTTCAAGTGCAGAGAGGCTGACCTTCCAGGAGAGCGAGGGCAGCTTCTTAACACACAGCCTGAGCCTCGACGCTCAGAATCCTACAGAGTGCTGTATATATGTGACACAGCATGGCTACTGCCTTGTAGACACCACATCAGACTACAGCATCCAAACTGGTGTATGTACAGTCCACAGCAGGACCAACTACCTCTCCAGCATCAGATCATGGATGTCCAGCCCTTCTGTCATGCTGCTTGAAACAAGCAATGTCAAACAATGCCTCTGGACAGTGTATACATGTATGCACAATCTGTCCCTTCATTCAGTTTGAATTATTTCTCAGTAGAGGCATAATTATGGTGGATATATAGAGGATATGTGACATCAAATCAGTTTTTAAAAAAAGGCAAAGTAGGGCTGGAATCATGTTTTTTTGTTATACAACATCATGGCAAACAGCAAAAAATAAAAATGGTATCAATTAGGATAATTTACGACATTAAAAAGCCAGTTTCATTCTAAAAAAACTGCTTACAGCTGTGCGTCTGCATTCACAAACACAGCTTGTATGTACATCCCACTTTTATCATTTACATAGCGCCTTCAAACAATGGAGTGCTGTATCTTTAGTCTGAAAGTGGATACAGGGTTTCATGTGAGAAGAGTGCAAGATCATGAGTCACAATGAGCGTAGTTGTTTTTCTTCTTTTTTTTATACCTTTTAAGATTGGGTGTTTTGCACCCTACTGTGTAACTCGTGATGCCATTTAAAATGAGCTGTAGACTCTCGCAGGTGAAGGCTGCCTGCCTCAAGTGCAACTGTATGTACTTGTTCATCTGCCTTTGTTAGTAAGCGTGTGCCAGATTGTGTGTGTGTGTGTGTGTGTGTGTGCTCGCAGGCTTCAAGTCAACGTGGATGCATTTTGACAAGTGACATGCTGCACTCTATAAAGTGGGAGTGAGATGACTGACTAATTCAGGCTACGCAGATAACTGAGACATAGCAGAAGGAGATTCAGGCCTTCACTCTGTCAGTCGGAGGCGCACTGTGTTATCTGTTACACTGTCAGTGCAGACAACAAGACATAACTAGCAGGAAAGAGGAGGAGAAATTTGTAAATCATGAAACCTGCTTGTCATAGTTGGTCAAAGCTGACAGCATGAGGTGAAAAACAGCTAGCTATTACACACTTTAATTAGCCATGAAAAGAGCTCATTAAAAATCTTTGGTTACAGTGCATTACAAGCTAAAAATCCATGATATGGGGAAAAACCTACAGTATGGACATCTTTTGTTGGAAAAACTCAAAAGTCCTCTAATCCCCTCTGAACTTGTGCCAAACGTGGTGCAGGGTGCCAGCCTTTGCACATTGCTGAGTTTTATCATTTTATATTTGTAGTCTTTTAAAAATCTTTATTTCAAATGTAGATCTACCGTCATCCCAGCTTCTGGGTCTGAAAAGTGAATCCGAGCTGACTTTTCTGGTGGCAAAAACAGGTCCAATTGTTTACAATCTTGGGGGGGGGCTGCTTCTCTCATGATTTGGTACCTCAGTGAACATTTTTATAATGGGTTTATGCTCTTAACCGGCAGTTTCAGCTTGTGAAACCCCCCACTCTCCCCAGCAGGAGATGCACCCCACCATACTCCAATCCAATTGAGCATCCATGAGATGTGCCAAAACAAGCCTAAAACATTATTCTCCAACATACACGAACCCAAAGATCCACTGCCAACCTACCGATCCTAGACACCCCAGGAGATCCCAAGAGGTCCACTGTCCATGGCCCAATGGGTCAGAGATGCTTTGGGGGTTGACGTTGGCTATATAATATTAGGCAGGGGGTCTTATTTTGTTTGCAACATTTTCACTATTCTCATGTCAATGTCGCAGACCAAGTCAATAGAGGATAAATTTAGACAAGACCAGAAGTAGGACAGAAACTTCTGAAAAGCCTGGGCAGCTCCACAAGAAGTCACAAATGAAGTTCAATAGCATACATCCAAGACGGATTTAGTCTGCATTTCCTGAAATGCTGTCACGTTCAGTTGGGAGACTGCCAAACTCATGGTGATTACAAATACTTCAGTGCCTCTTGCAACTACAGAAGAACCCAGCTAAAGACATTCAAAGACCCTCCTTCTAAACCAGTATCTTTTTCTGACAAAAACTCTCAACAATCCCAGCAGTTCCTTGAGACCTTCAAATCAGTGTCTATGGTTTATAGGAATTAACTCCACTATCTTGCTGAACACAAAGGGCATGGGACAATGCTGTTTAAGATGAACATCCAAATAACAACCTTTATAAACAAATGAAAAAAAAATACTATACTTTGATTACTGCTCTACAATATAAGAGTTGTGTGTGTATGTGCGTACTTCTATTGGTATGTGTCCTTTCCATCTATAAAACACTCTGTGGAGGTTTGCCCTTTGTAGAGGGCGTTTATGGGTGGACCAAAGGGTCACATGGGATCAGGAGAGGCTGTGGTACAGGGACAAAAGTCTCAGAGGTAAGGAATGGCTCAAAGTAAACAGGTTGATACACTTAAAGGGTACTTTTTTCCTAGTTGTTACAATATATCCTTCATAATACATATATTTATATATATTTGGAACTTCACAAATCTGTCCAGATTCAAAAAACTAGCACGGTGGGGTAACGGTTAGCACTGTGGCCTAACAGCAAGCGGATTTCTGTTTGAACACGCTGGCCAGTAAGGACCCATCTGTGTGGAGTTTGCACGTTCTCCCTGTGCTTGTTTGGGTTCTCTCCGGGTACTCTGGTTTCCTCCCACGGTCCAAAGGCATGTAAGGTTAATTGGTGATTCTAAATTGACCGTAGATGTGAATGTGAGTATGAATGGCTATCTATCTCTCTGTGTTAGCCCTGTGATAGACTGGCGACCTGTCCAGGGTGTACCCAGCCTCAATCAATGATAGCCAGGATAGGCACCACCACCCTTGCAACCCTGAATTGGATAAGAAACTAAGAAAACAGAATGGATGGATATGTATGGACAGTTAAAATTAGGGATATCGGAAAAATTTAAGGTAAGAAAATGAGGAAGGTTAAATACATGACTTTGGTGTAATCTGTATGTTGTATAGATGCTCTGATCATTGTACACAGAACTATAATTAATTTCCTGCTGAGATTCAGCCATGAATCAGACTTAAACACAATCATTTTAGGTTTCTGTAGTAGGAACTCTCTGCAAGCTGATCATGTACAGGTCCAAAGGTTCAGTTCAATGCATATAAAAAACTGGTACTGCCATGACTGCATCTAAACTGCGATTGAAACACTAGCTGAATTAAGCACATCCTTCTCACCATAAATTAGAGCAGAACATTATACCCAAAAGATGTTCAGCAGAAATTACTCTGATCCACTGTTATGTATTACACAAACATAAAGAAGGGTGCTCTGAGAACAGAGTTAGGCTAATGTCCTATCTCACAATTTTAAAGAAAGTAATCAAGATCCACAGCCAAATTTAATGCATTCTTCTTTTGCCCATGCTCCTCCTGTCTGCCAAATTTCATAAAATTTGACTTGGCAACATTTGCATAATCTTGCCCACAGAAAAACAGATAATTGTACATGGAAATGTACATGGACAAAATCAAAGCTTTGTGTACTTTTGGCTTTTTACAGTCGTCTGGGAAGAATTCACTTGTGAAAAGAATTCTGATTTGTGAAAGTTCTTACTACATGATTCCACAAACACTTCAAACATCCTGTATTTTCATCTACCCCTGCTATATTTTAGTATCCGCTCCAAAATAGATGAAACAAAACAAATAGCCAAAAAAAAAGTTTTTAAGAAGAATTGGAAAGCTATATATTAAAAAATAAGACATAAATATCAATTTAAGATGTGCAAAAATGTTCTTGAAATAAAAGTAACCAAACACTTTCATCACATAGAGTCTGTTTTAACTTATGATCCTGTATTGTTAGGCAGTGCAAGTTTACCTTTTATAAACTTAATGCTGTACCGTTTAGTTTTTAAAAAAGGGGGTAAAAAGACCAGATTTACTGAATTAATTTTATTGGCATTTTTACGCTGTTTTACATTTTTACTTGAAAAAAAATTGATCAGTCTTTTCAAGTGATTAATTATGATTTACAGAAACAAACCTCTTCCCACGTTGGTATATTGGTGTATTATTTTAGTAGCAGTAGTACTTGTATAAAAAAAAAAGGAAAAAAACATTTGAAAACTTTTCAAATAGCTAGCCGAGTTCTCATTGTCTTAATGCCCTCCACTACTTAAACACAAAATTAATATTAAATAAATCTCTTGTGAAATAAGAGCTACAGTATTCTCGTGCTCCCATCTGCTCCATCCCTCTCCTCCTCCCATTCTTTAATGTTTTCATCGCCTTGTACTCCTCTCCATCAGCTCTACTCCTACTGGGTTACTTTCTAAGCATTGGGTGAGTTGCGCAAGCCACGTAGCACAGAGTGGTGCAGGCCAATGAAAACACAAGAGTGTAACAGGATAATGAGAGGCAGAGAAGACCTCTGTGTTCCTCATCTCTGCATTTTCCAATGCCTTGTTCAGCTTCAATCCTCGCACTCAATTCATTAGAGCTGCGGCACAAATGTGTTTCAAAAGACAACCAAGAGGACTGAAAAAAGCTGAAAATATATTCAAACACATGAAGTCTACAATTTATTTTAAAGTTCATCAAACACATCTACATTTCTTTGCAATAGATGCACTGTCATTACCCTGACCACTTGGTTGCCTATGGTACTCTCTCAAAACAGATCAACTGATTCCTGACAAATGACACTTAAACACACATACACTGTAACAGACAGTAAGGTTTGGATGGGAAGGTTTTTTTGATATAGCCACGACAGGGTCTACTTTCTGGCTGAGTGCATTACATCCCAGTTGTGAGTTTTGGCAGCCTGACTGGGAGTTTCTCTCAAGTCTCTGGGGTCTTCTGAGGTGTAGAGCACATGCACAAGCACACGTACAGCGATGTGAATACAAGTGCAGTCACATGCTGTACAATACACACTAAACAAATGTTCAGCATTCATAATTCTACCGGTTAATGTTATTTCCCAGGAGCACTTTCTGTCAAGAGTCTATTCATTTGAATCCACTTAAATAGGGAGCAGGCCTTTCAGTGTCCTCTGGAATAACATAGTGAGCAGTGAACTGAGGTCATGTATTAGTTGACAGTTGGCTGCATAATTTATGTTAAGTTGCAAGTCTCTGGTGTCAGACACAGTTCATGCATAGACCATAGCTCATACATTGACTGACAACCAGATAAAGTTAATAGACTACTATAATAATGTCATCCACTTCACAATGTGTCATTCCTCCCTCAACTACTGACACTGAAAGCACCAAGATCTATCTCCAGACCAGTGGCTATTAGTGTTACTGGGAAGATGAGATTACCAAAAAAAAAAAAAAAGACAGAGAGAGAGAGAAATAATCAAACTAAGGTTAGCTTGAATAAAACGCTGCCATGTAGACTTAACCATCATTTCACATTCTCAAAATGAGAATGTGAAATGCAGTCATTTTGAACAGATGATCACATTTTCTTGCAGAGGAAATTTGTTATTGTTAAACTACAGGGGGTGCATGACATTGCACATTATAATCCACTTAAATACATTTGCCCTCCAATAAACACTACTTTTATGAAGTTTCTAATGTTTATTTTTGTCATGATTATGACAGATTCAATTTGTTCAGGCTGTAGTTTGCTTTCCATTGTATTCTATGGTGACCTGAAGTCTTTCTGTGTCCAGTCATGTACAACATGAAAAATAGAGATCATTTCTTAGTAATTTAGTATTTTTGCAGGGAGTGTACTTATTATGAGTATCAGATATACATGGTATTTAATAATCAAAAAAATATGTTTTCTTATCTCCACAAATTATTCTCTGATCTCTACTCAAATCTGACAAGAACCATCATGTAATTTCACACAAATTGCATAATTTAAAAAGAGCAAAACTAAAGGTATATGGATGCAATCACACCTCTGTGCTCATCTAACCTTACAATCTAGGACTGACTGCTTTCTGTCCTCCACATTGGACCTGTAAAAGCTACTTCGAGCACTGATCAGTATACACAGTTGTATATACTGTCTATACTTTAAAATGAACAGTGAATTATCTCCTCTCAAGCCCTAACAACTGTTCCTGGTTCACTGAAATGAATGCAGGACACTGATGTACAGTGGGATACCAACTGTAACAATCTGTGTATGTGTTTATCTGTGTGTATTTGTGTGCGAATGTCAGTATGTGACTACATGTACACACTTACGCATGTGTGCATGTTTGTATTCTGCTGGTCTTGTGTGCATTTACAGGCGCGTGCTGGTGTGTGAGAGGTGCTCCCCGTTGTGTCGGCCGCGCCACTATGCCATCTGGAGAGGAAATCGAGTGTGAAGTACAGTATAGTTTGGGACCAAGCTCCGTGGCAGCGGCTCAGCAGTTAGTTCATTAGTTCCAAACTTCCAGGGATTAGGAGAGAATCTCTGCGGCAGGGAGGCAGGGGGGAGTCATGGAGGATGGAGGGACCCATGTGGGGAAAAGAGAGGGAGAAAGAGAAGCACCAGGAGGAATACTGGACCAAAGGGCACTATGAGACGGAGACAGAACATGGGGGGAGAGAGACATAAACAATCTTAACCCTGAGGACCCTGGAGAGGAGAGATGAGCGAGAGAGAGGGGGACAGTGAAAGAACAAGACGGCGAGGGAGAGAGGAGGAGAGAGGACAGGTGTAGCCGTCAGTTCCGCTCCGGGGTTTCAACCTGCCCTCCCTTTTCCTCCACCCCACTGATCATACAGATATGATGATATGTGTAAGAGTGTTAGAGCAGTCAGCCTTGTCTCCCCTCCCCTCTCACCTCCTCCTTCTCTCCCCTCTGGGTCCGTGGCGACAGTTAGCAAGCTCTGGGTGGCTCCTACCCTTTACTCCCTTTCTTTTCTCCCTACCTCTTAAGCTGCCAGCATTACTGCCAAGATGGAGTGCAGACATTTTTAGAGTCAAAGTGGCAGGCAATTAAAGCTAGCTTTCCCAGATTTCAATTTAAAAGGGGAGGGGGCAGACTGACCTTCATCGCGTACCTTTTTGTCATGAACATCCTTTCCTGTTTTAAGGTGAAGGTGAAAGATAATGAAAAGAATACATTAATGAACACATAATAGGAGTGTGGTGGTGGGCAGTAGCCCCATTTAAGGCCTATCCATGCATACTCAGTAACTACACTCACCATTTAACCATTGTTACATTCACCAAAACGGTGGTTCAGAATGGCATTTAGCAAGCTCAGTCTTTGCTTTGCTCCCATTAGATATGCATTATGAGACTTCAGGACATTGTTGAGGCCTGGCATATCTTGGCAAACCCACAGTGCAGGCTGTGCAGTTGTCATGGTGAAGATAATCACTTCTAGGGTATACAGTGTTGAAATTGTCAGCACACACACATACACACCTACATTGTAATACCTAACTCTCTCATTCATTTATAGATCAGTGGGTCCTAATGCAGAGCTTAAATCAACTTAATAAACGACAGGTTAAGGGTAATATTTTTGACAAGCAGTTATGGGGCAAAGCTTCCTGCAAATTACTGTTAGGTAGGTACACAACTGTGTCAGTGCATTATTCAATCCAGCTTGGTATTTAGTAAGAGAGTAAGACGTAAGTGTGTCCAGCAACATCTGCGTCTGATTTGCATAAAGTTACATTTACTCTGCAGATGTTTTTGGCAGAGCAACTTCCAATAAATGCATCCAAACCTAAAACTAAGCGTGGGCCAGATGTAATCAAAAAATGGCTCCAGTTTAAATTTAGGTACTTGACTAGACTTACTGTGAGCCACTAACAGCGAGGAAAAGCACATAAAAGCAGGAAGACATGGAAGAAAAAAGTAATAGGCTGTATTTTGTTTGGCACTAAATGGAAAGCTCCTCTGAAGTAATTTAATACTCTTTACTGGTGTGTTGGGCTTTCATTTTCTGAAATGTAACTGCAAAGGAACCAAATTTGTCACAACACTCTCATCTATGTGACCAAGCAACAGTCTCCCTCCTAACCTGTGCGTGGGCATTACACAATGTCCACACAATGAAAGGTGTACCGTACCATCAAAAGAGCAGCACTGGTTCTCTATTGCTGACACAAGGTGTGTTCATGCACAGAGCCGTCAGGTAATTCATCTGTGTTTTAACAGCACTGAGAGCCCAATAAACAATTATTGGACTTATGTGTGCGTAACTGAATAAAATAATTCTAAAAGCATAAAAGTATGATTTGCATCTAGATGTAGTTATAAAGCATCAAATATGAGCCATTACACAGCCTTTGTAGGCAGGAGGCATCGATTACAAGTGCATCATTAGAAATGCATCTCTTCTGAAGCATGTGGCTGTAACGCCTCTTGACAAGCCTTTGCAATTCCTTTAACTAACTGTTTAATTTCTCAACAAAAATTTGCTAAATTTGTATTAATATCCATTTCCTCACATATTTTGTTTCCCTTGACAGGAACTCCTGAAAATAAATAATGTTAGTGTGGCTTTTAGTTCCTTAAAGGGGCCAAAATATTCTTAATAAATATCCCCCAATCTATGTCATAAAAATAACAATTTGATTAAGATTTTTTCTAAACAAGTAGCGACAAGTAAAACAAATCTTATACCAAACTCATTTCCACATAGAAATTTACATCCAAAACAAATGTTTGTGGTATTCCCAGAAACCTACACACACACACACACACACACACACACAGTACTGTTCATCCAAAAGGAAAAAATATCATCTTAAGGGAAGGTATAACTACACAACATCCCCCATGGATTTCCAATTGCCACAGTGGAGAAAGACGCCTAGAGTGTGGAAAGTGAAGAAAGGGTGCCAGTAGGGAAGGTGCATTTTGTTATTGAGTATATTACTAATTTTTACATTACACAGCACGACATAGCAAACACATAATAGGCTACAAGAGTTTTTGCACACTGTGCTGAAAGCCAACGTGTCAAAAAGTGTCAAAAGCTCAAATGTGTTCTGATGCTATGCTTTGCTTTGTAGTGTAGTGCAGACATAGCTGGATCAGAGAGGGAGAAAGTGATGGGATTATTAGGCAGGGAACTACTGAGGGAGAATACTGTTTTCCAGAATTTAATGTATTGGTATTTTTATGTACATTACCCAGAGTGCTACTGGTGGAAGGTAGAGTGCCTGCTCAGGGACATTACTCTGCATTTTGAATAAATGGAACTATCCTGTAGCTATGTAAGTTTTCTCTTTATTTTTAACAGCATGTACTGGGGCTATATGCACAACCCAGCAGCTGCTAACACGGAAAAGACCTTTTGAAAATGAGGAAAAAATATTCAGAATTCACAATTGTTGCCTGCAAATTCAGTCAAAAAAAATGGATCATGTTTTAGGTGAAATGAGTAGGTTGGTGAAAAAAATTAGTTGGCACTTTCGCTTAAATACAGGGAAGATGGGGCCATAGACCTGTTACATGCTGACAGTGCAAGAGTCCAGCATCTGAGTTCTTCTTAAGCCTGAATGGCTCCTTCACTGTTGCATTCCTCTTCACATTCCCCTTTATCTCATGATAAAGACTGAAGCTTTTACATCCACCAACACCATCGCAGGGTCACAGTTTTAGCTGTCAGTCACACAGGCCATCATCTTATTGTCTTTGTCTACTACAGGAACAGCCTCCAGCCATATCAATCATCTTTATTATCATGACTTAAAAACCTTTGTTAGTTAACTTTTTGCCTGGGCCCCTTCTTTATCCCACTCTCCAATCACAATTTCATGGGCAGTTCAGCAGGGCCAATGGGGAGGTAGCGTGGGCAGGAGGAGAATGCTTTTAACCTGCTGCATCTGGTGCTTTCCCACTGCTTACCCAGTGGGACATGGTCACCTTGTTTTAAATGACTGTGATGGGGGGGGGGAACCACAGCCTTTATACTATCATAATGGGGTGAAACGTGCTTGTTGTAAACATCTCACTTAGGTAGTTTTCCTTTCAGTGATTAAGACCAAGCACCTGTCTGATAGAGGGATATGAAAATTAAAATAATTCAGGACCACACAGCTATGCAAGTGTTTGTGTGCTTCCTGCTATCTTGTAATACAAAGCTGAATTTCATTTATAAATGTGCATTTTTGTATTTATGTACCTTTTTGCTGAGGGCTACACCATCCTCACAGTCCAAAACAGCACAGTCGACATCCAGCGAGGCTAGTTTCTTCAATTTGCGCTCATCATTGCCAGGGCAGTAGAGAACTGCCCTGCGGGGTATGTAGTGCAGCGAGGAGCCTGCAGAGTGATAGTGATGACGCCATGCTCCAGTATACAACTGCCAGACTGCGGCCCAGAGCCACCCGCTCTCTCTGTCAACAACAGTATATACATACATAAGGACACAGTGGCATATGGACATAAACATAAATGCTTTGGTGTACAGCACAAATATATAGAATTGCCAGACAGGGGTACCATGCACAAATTCATGTCTTTGTTGCATATATTACTTATGAGCACACACAATATCAATACGTAGCTAAGGGCAATGAATAATTAAAGGTTGCTGCTGCATTCATAACATGTACAGTGTTTATAATACTCATGGAGATACAGGAGGAGGACTTACTCAGATTTGAGTGAAAGTCTGGATACATTTAATTTTGGGAGTTCTGTTTGCCCTTCAGCTTTTCATTGAAGTGAATGAGAGACGCTGACCTGTGCTTTGGCAGTCTTTGTGAGAACAAACTCACCCAAACACTGAGCCACTCATATGCTAATTTTGCTACACTGCTGAATATCTAGGCACGGCAGAAAGTGAATGAGTATGAGAGTCAGTGGTTGTTTAGAGCTGAGTCACGGAAAAAATTTGGTTTGCCTGTGTTTCCCAAAATGACAATGATTTCAAAACTGTTATTGTAGTTTAAGCCTGCAAAGGTC
>VUQI01063522.1:6705-21250 GCA_015106735.1 Paratilapia polleni | reverse complement strand
GTTTAAAAAGTCTGTAAAAAAAAAAAAAAAAAAAAAGTATGTATCTTTATTCCTACCATGAATACTGTAGGTATAAAATCAATTTTAGATACCATTCTGTTCTTTTAGTCACACAATGCCCAAATTAATAACTACACATAAAAATAATGGAATTTTAAAATGATACTGTTATTGTGCAATGTTAAAAAGTCACAAATTGCATTGTAATATATAGAACATGAGAACTAGTATTTGCCATTGCCTACAACACAGTTGTAATGTTGAAGTTGTTAAAAATAAATGCATCATATTCACACTAATAGGAACTCTTAAGTGACGTAATAGCTAGCCAACATTTGTTAATGCAGATTGCTTTTATTTTTGTTGTAGGCTGTCAACGAATATTCTAAGCTCAATTATATAATTACGTTGTTAAAAAAAATTAAACATTTGATTGTGAAAATTAAATCTGTTGTGGAAAAAAGCAGCACCACCAGAAAAGTTGTTACAGTTGCTGAGGTTAATGGAGCACTATCGACCCTGTGCATCAAAATCAGAGCAGCTGTGTGGGTGAGCATAAGTGGATAGATATCCAGCTGAATAATTCAAAGAAAATGGTTTTAAGTCATAAAATTTTACTGGTTCTTTACTTTCTTAAACCTTTTTTAGCTCTACAAAATCTTTTCAGGCTGTTTTTATATGTCCAAATAATGGTTAATAGTCACAGTAGGCCAGTTACATACATTATCCAGCTAATGTTGTAGTTTGTGTCTTAAAAATATCTTAAAAATACAAAATTCCCTGATGACAACCGAACCTCAGTTTTGGTCTGGAATAATTCAACAACAATCGTGTGGTAATGAAGACAGAGAGTTCAAAACCCAATTCGGCTCCAGAGAGCACAATTTACACTGAGCCCCATTCAGAAATACTTCGGATATTGGTCAGCAGATGGGAGAAACTGTAGAACCTCATCTGTGCTGACTGAATAAATATTTAATAAGCCTTATGAAAAGCTAGGGAAAAAAAACTTCAAGAAGCACAGGTCCTTGATGGTTTGAGCATTTCCCATTTTGCATTGATGAAAAGATTGTTGTTCCATGTTTTTTTTTCTTGTTTGTTTGTTTTTACAGCAGAGCTCTCTCAGGGCATCAGATGTCCATTCTGTGTATATAAATATTTATGTCTCTCATTAATATGGTTTGCCCTCTTGTGGAGGTAATGTGATACTGAAATAGATCGATTCTGTGTAAATGAATAACCAAAAGTGATTTTTGCCTAATTTTGACTGCACTGTAATACAATTTCATCCTTTTCATTTTCTCTATACATTGCTTCACTTTGTGGTGGAGTGTGGTAGCAAGTTGAGGGGAACTGGGCAAAGATATTTATATTTCACTCTGGGGAGTCAAAATTGGGTTACATTTTCTCTGTGGCATATAGGTTCTAAGCCTGGAATTCACTGTTGGTTCATTTCTACGTGTTTTTTAAGGCTAACCTAGAAAGATGTTGTTTACACTGTCTATAATGGCGGTTGCCAATGCTGCATTTGTATCTGTACCTATCATGTACCCCTACATCACTAAAAATTCTTCTTATCCTGTGACTATTACAGTGTCAGTAGGAGCTACAGAAAGACCCTAAAAATGAGTTCTAAGAACCACAACGGTACCTAGTTTCTGCAGTGCAGTCACAGAAATAACAGGGTACTACCTCCAATGGTTCCTAGAACTACGAAAAGGCTCCTAAAAACACCTTTTAACAGTGCTATAACTCTTTCTGGGTATCAGAAGTCCTCTGAGGGATGCTATTGGCAGATAGTGTCTTTCTTTGCCTGAGGAGGGCAAAAGAAAGAAAGCAAGCAAGTGAGGGGATATCCCTTCTGTAAAAGAGGGGGCTGAGTTATTCTCTTTTCATGTCTCTTGCTCTCTAAAGGAGCTAAAGTGACTTCAATAGCCACTTAATCCTGTCAACTACGCTTCCACATGCCCTCCAGTCCCAATAAGGCCTAATCTACACTGAGATGTTGCAGTTGTAGCAGCCAGTTAAAACCAATTCAAAATGCTTCCAGCATTTTAGTGCTTGCAGGCATAGAGCCTGTTTACAAAAGGCTCGGGGACAAAGTTTGACGGGACGACTATGGCAAACCCCATGCAAATTGTAGACCAGTTAAAATAGGTACAGCTCACAATACCTTTAGGGACTTAAAGCTACAGAGCCAAAATTGGTGAGAAAGAGATGAAAAAAGCAGTACCAGAACTAGAAAGGAAGATAGCGGATGCAAGGATGGAGGTGGGTCTGCAAAATGTAGAGCACCAAACAGGGAGAGGCCTTTGTGATCCAAATGAAATTAGCCTCTTCTGTGCACACTGCTCAGGGGGAATTGTTACACCGCCATACTAAGTACCTACCTACTGACCGATAAATCACTTTTTCATTGTCATCATGATATGAACATGAGCAATATACACATTGAAAAAGATGGCGTGAAATGCCATGAATATCAAAAATCATTATATTTACATGTGCCATGTACTGACACTCAGCATGCAGAAATTTCACTTTGCACAATAAAACCATATTTGAAATCATTTTGCCATTACAACACTAGAGTGGCTGGTTTTGTAATGCTAAAATGTGGTCCTGGAGACATATACTGAAGTGGGAACTGCCACAAAGCTGGTTCTGTCAGGATAGATTTTACCAACATGATGATGATGATACAACCATGAAAAATACAGTCTAGAAACTTTAAAGTCATTTAGTTTTGATCAAATTGAAAGTCAAGCTCATGGTTAGGTGTAGTCTGACATAGGGATGTCACCAGAACTGATACTCACAATACCTTTCAATACCAAAATTCTTTTTAGTATGATAGGTACCGTGACAAGGCTGCAGTTCTTCCAAAACTGAAGGGGCAGCATACACCTACAAGTGTTCTAGTTTATCATTACATGCTGAAGAAGAAGAAGGACGGCCAGAAGGACAGAAAAAACTACACATCCAAAGACTAAATGTGGAAGATGGCGACTAGTGCAGCTACATCGAGAGCTCTGCCCTGACTCATTGATAAGAAAGGCAGTAAGAGTCGGGTGACAATTGATTCACAAAAGGCAATATGCAAACAATGCAATCATGCTTTTCAGACCAAGGGAAAAAATATTTCGTGTTTAGCGAGCTACCTAAAAGATCAGCATCCAGATCTGTTCACAGAATTCAAGGTGAAGAGTGAGTTTCATCCATAAACAAAGTATTATGCTTTTTATGTTCTCCTGAAATCCACATTACTGTTTTGTTTGAGTCAGCTGGCAACGCCATTGTAAAATCAGCTATGTTCTATAGGCTAAAATATTTGCAATGGCTAATGTTATATAAAGGCTTAAGATAATATAATGTAACATTATTATACCTCATAGTAATGTTAGTAGGCTACTCCACAACCATCCTAACATTTAAGTCTATGTCCTGTCAACAAAATATAATGTTAACATGTCAAATGAATGGTCTGCCACCACCACGCCAGTGATTTAAAATGACTTTTTAATAAAGGAGTTTATGTTTAAATACATGGGATAATCACTTTGTTTTGGTACTGAATTGGGTATTGAGAATCATGTAATTCAACTGGTATTGGTACCGACTACTACATTTCTGATATTGTGACATCCCTAGTCTGACCCACTAGTCCTGAGTAAAGTGCGCCAGAAGTAGGGAGCCATGGAGAACACCATTGCCTCTTCTCAGTTTATGCCCTGTCATATTTTAATGTGTTTGTAACTCTCCATATTAAGTATACATATGGTGTATAAAGATAATATTTCCCATGATTGGTGTCATCTGAGTGTTCACTGGGGTTGCACTTAGATTGATCCCATCACAAGATGGTGTCTCTAACGCTACCAAAAAGCCCCCACAGTGGTGGATAATGGTGGTCAGGACCCTTTCCATAATAAGGAAAAATTCCTTCCAAGTGAAAACCATTCTCCAGGAAGTAGGCATATCTTTACGAAAGTGTACCATAAAAAGAAGACTTAAAAACAAATACAGAAGGAACTGTAAAAGGATTCTTTGGACAGATGAATCTAAGATCAAACTGTACCACAATGAGGGGAAGAAGAAAAACTTGGGATAAGGTTTGCAACTGCTCAACATCTAAGCATACAATGCCATCTGTAAAACATGATGAATGCAGTGTGATGGCAAGTCCATGCATAGCTTCCAAATGCACCAAGTCACTAGTGTTTATTGATGATGTAGCAGAAGACAGAAGCAGCTGGTAGATTCTTAAGTGTGCAAGAATGAACTGTCTGCTCAGACTCAGCCAAAATGTTGATTGGACAGCTTTTCACAGTGCAGATGGTCAATGATGGTCAAAACATACAGCAAAAGCACTCAAGGAGTTTTTGACATTAAAAAATGCAATGTCATACAGTAGGCAAGTAACTCGCCTGGTCTACATTCCATTAAGTGTACTTTTCACTTGATGATGACACACTGACTTTGTGTGTGTGTGTGAACTTAATTTAATTTGGCACCAAAGTCACAGAAATAATGAACCTGGTTGCTAGCATTAAACAAGTTTCTCATGAAAACCTAAAGAAGCTGCTTGTATAGTCAGGCAACCACATCACAGAATCAAGCAGAGTTGTGACAAATGGGAATCTAAGCACCCTAATCAAATACAGACCACTTCTAGATGCCATTTGGATATTTCTGTTTACATTATCCAACATCTGTTTGACATTTCCGCAATATTAGATCAATATATGACATATTTGTGTTGTATATATTTAAAGAGTCCCCAAAGTGCCATTTTCCCCTCTGCTTCTTTTTTTTAAATGAAGGGTTATGACAACTTAGGGCTATGTGACCATATAACAGCTGTAAAGTGGTTGGAGCTTACCACAGTGACTGGTTTACTGGTCTTAGATCAGAGGTAACTATATGTTAGTGGGGTTATATGGTGCTGGGTGCAAGTGGTTCTTATTAGAGAGGGAGCAACAGACACAGGCCTGGTGGCATTGAAAGGGGGAGTGTGGAGGGTAGAATGCAGTAAAAGGGAGGCAAGCTCAGTGCCAGACTACACATGGGTACAAGCCCAGACTACAGTATGCTATGTTTGGACCTGCTATCTAACAAGTATTGTAAACCAGCCAAAATAACTTGCTAATCAGTATTTTACATGCAGATTTGTGTCTTTCTCCAACACCAGACAGCGTCTTGGACAAAGCAGTTCACAAGTACAGAACAACCAACTGATCTTCAATCCAACAGAATAGCCTCTGATGATGTGACACTCACTGTGAACATCTTTGTAGAGTCCAACTACAATAAATCCACCTTGAACCACAAATCCTTGAACTACACATCTTATCTTCCCCACTCTGACTACTGTACACGTTCACCATATTCATCTCCTTATCTCTGAAATCCCCTGTTATTTAATCCAGGCAGGTGCATCAATATGTCTCTCAATCTCTCAAGGTAACAGGCATGTCACTAAGAAATGTCAAACTTTGTAAGGATTTCACACTTGTTTCACTGACTTGTTTAGTCCATTTAGTTGTTTGTGTTCTGTGTCGGATTATGCTTCTGGCATTTAGGGGTCCCGTGAACATATGAAAGTTCACCACAGCTTTGGATGGCATTGCATGTTCAAACTGACAAAACCTGCTGCTGTGGGAATGATCACAGTTACTCACATGAGAAGGAAGAAGTCAAGATATGGATAATACCTGCTGAGGTTGTGGAGGAACAAGAAGCCAGTGCAGTGCAGACCCTACAGTCAAAGATGGCAATCTTAAGCTATCAAGCTTAATCGAGTTGATTAGGTTCACAGGAGGAAAGGCTCTGTTTGTTATAGGTGAGATTAAAGGTAAAGTCCATTTGAGGCTTTTTTGCTTACTAAACTTACATTTAAAGTTAAATATGATTCATTTATTTCTATAAAACCTTTTCTAAAAAAAGTTGTATAAAATCCATCCATCCATGTAAGAGCAGCTTTCCAGCAAGGTACTTACTCTCTGCTTGTTCTTTGGAATGCACCTAGATCCAAGCACTAACCATTACTCAAGAGTGATGACTTCCTTTTGTTATATTTTCCTTTTCCATTAATACTCCATAGCGTTAGGTTGTTCTTTTCCATCGTCCTGTAAATACCACAAACAAATGGATTGCTCTTTCCAAATAACACCGATATCAAGGTGTAAAATAACATTAATCTACTGATACATGGCATTATATTTGTATTTGTAAAGTCCACTAGACAGACGTTAATGACCATCTTGGAGTCTTCTAAGCCTTGATGTGTAATAACTTACGAGCAAAACACAGATCATATCAAATATTTACGGGAGAAATGTTAATGTTTCTTGGAGAATAAAGGCTTATTTTGAATTTGATCCCAGTGACACGTTCCATACAGAACTTGGAAAGATGTGAAAAGCTTAAAAAAACACTTTATTAAAAAGAAACTATCAGATTAATTGGCAACAGGTCAATAACCTGTTTTGGTCAGTAACCTGAACATCCAATAGAGGGTGATTCTTTCAAAAATAAAGCAAGGGAGGAAAGTTTACCACTCTGTGAAAAACAGCCTTGGCAAAAAGTAAAAAAAAAAAAAAAAAATTAAGGATGACATTTTTCAATCTAAAATTGCAAAGAATTTGGAAATTCACTTATCTGGGATACATGAAAGTTTTAGAGAATCTTGAGAGACTGTAAACAAGGAATGAGGCACAAAACTAAAACTGAATGATCATGTTCTTTAGGCGCTCCTGGTAGAACAACATTAAAAACAGATACAAATCTCCAAATCACTGCATGGGTCGAAAAACACTTCTGAAAACCATTGTCAGTGATGACAAGTGTGTCGCTGCATCCACAAATGTTAGTTAAAACTCTACCATGTAAGGAAAAAACAAACAGGATCCAGAGATGCTGCAGCCATCAATGACCCCAAGCTCATTTCAAATGGACTGAGGTGAAGTATAAAACTGTGCTTTTGACCAATCAAAATGTGAAATTCTTTTTTGAAATGTGAGCTAAAGAGAAGAGGGACCACTCGGCTTGCTGTCAGTGCACAGTTCTAATATCAGCGTCTGTGATGATATGGGGGTGCACTGGTGCACATGGCAATGGTAACTTGCACATGTGTGACAGGTTTTGGAGCCAACTAGACTGAAAACTTCTCAGCTTCAACATTTTATATATAGTGTTTGTACTATTTTTAATTAATATGCTCTTTAACAATATTAAAAATCACAGTATTTTTAATTTAATTTCATTTAATTTAATTTAGCTTTACCTTTATCTTCTTGCTGGTTCACCTGTACACTACATTAGACCATGATAAATTCTCAATTTGACATTAGGTATGTATGTGACATAAGAGTTTCAAGCCACTGTTTATTGTAGTCTGGCATTCAATACTGTATTTTGGACACCCTGTAGTAATTGCTTCATTATCATGACACGATGATCACCGTTTCTTGTAACTCTACTGCCCTCCACATGGCAGTATAATAGCCTAATTCAGGTGGTCATATTCACCCAACTGCATGAATTACAGGAGATAACAAGAGGCCCACTCCAAAACAGACGCCAGTGACAGCCTCCCTCTCAATATGTAGATTTCTACAATTATCGCCAGCATGGTGGTGCAGGCAGAAGCTGTGTCTAAAATGCACAAAATTAAAGATCTGTGTTTCTACCCCACAATAATCAGCTACTTTTTAATATGCAAACTACATTCCAAGGTCTGTGGCGCTTAAGATTCAAGATTAAATTTGGTGAAACTAAAGATGAATAAAGAGGAGGCAGGAAATCAATGTTACTGAAGCATCAACAAGCCCTCTGTCTGCAGAAAGCTGTCTGCGGGTGGGAAATAAAATGGTCAAAAAGTCGTCAATATTTACCTAGCTTCATGTCCACCTGCCTGTCTGACACTTTTTGTTTTGTTTTTTTTAGAATGAAAGAGCTAAAGCATTCCCCGCACATGGCCCTCCTCCCAGCATGATGCTGTATGTGCATGGTTTTTTGGTTTTTTTTTTTCACACTGCCTCAGGACTGAGGACACAACTGAATGGCAGAGAAATGTTGAAAAATTAACCAGAGACACCCAAGACAGGGAGAGGAAAGAATCAAACACTTTTCTACTACTTTTGTGCCCCCTGCTTTCTTTGCTTGCCCTCTAGCAAGTTGGAGCTCAGGATGAGCAATCCGTTCCCCTCCAGATTAGATCAGCTGGGGGCTTCAGAATTTACTGGGGGCTAGTCTCTCTTTTACCAAGAGAAGCAGGATAGACAATGGCTTACTTGTCACACTAGCATTTTGTTGCTGATGTCTGTATTGACTGTACTTTGCTAAGGACAAAAAAATAATAATAAATAAAATATGAAGAAACAGCACCAGATATTCATTTTGTTCTGAACAATCCACATCCCTCAGTAGAAACATATGCTGCTCAAGTGTTCTGTTGACATGATAAAAATTTCTTTAATCCTACATCTAGAAGAAATCACAGTTTTACCCTCCTCTAACCCTCCTTCAGCCATTTAACTAAAGATACCTTTATGTGTTTGCAGCAGAGATTGAAAAAAAAATCTATTTTTATCTCACCAGCTCAGATCATAACTTTGCTGGTTCTACATCTTTCTTGTTTTTCTTAAAAAGGCCAGTAACAATGTTCCTCACCATCAACAAAACACCTTACTCATCCTCCCGTCCATGTCTTCTCCCCTTTCCAGTCTCATTAGTTTGGGTTTTATGCCTTAATCTACACAATGAGGACGAAGTCATGGCAGTTATCTTCAGCAGCCAATGTCTGCCTACCTGTAATCCTTCTCAAAGTCCCCGGCTTTCTTCCAGCTCACAAAACGGCACACAATGCTTTTATGCAAGGCCTCTGCCGTAATGCTCACAGACGACAGCAGCCTTTTTTCTTCTTCTTTTTCATCCCTCATCCCTCCATATAAAACTGGTTGAATAGATACGTCTTAATCTAGGTCTAAGGACACCAAAAGCCACAATGTAAAGGACACAGGTCCTATATTTTGCAATAACTTCCAACCTGACTTGATGACTGGCAGATGTCACTACAGCTCCCCCTCTTTCTCTTTGTCTGTCATTAAAAACTGAAATAATTTCAAGTCAGTATTCATCATTCTGCCATGCTGTATGTACAGTATAAGTTCAATTAATTTGGCATAAATAATGAAAAAGGTAATTCAACATTAAATAAATGCAGAATAATGCACTTTAGATGACAGTTAAGACAAAAAATATCAATGAATTTATTATTAAAAGTTAATTGAGAGGGGGACTTAAAGGTCAAACAAGTCGCTCTATTGGAGGAGGGCATAAGGGGGTTAGCTTTTAACTTAGCATTTTTATTGACTCTGGCAAAGCAAAATGAGCGGGCTCTGTAGGATTGTGCACTCTGCATTGGCCATTCAGGCCTTCAGAGCCCCATTGTAGTACTTTGAAGAGAATGAAAGGAAACCCCACTGGTGGAAATGCAGTGGAACAGCCCCACAACAGGCCACAACTGTTCCCTTATGCATGAAAGGCAGGGACATAAAAGACAAGATGGACTTCTGAGGTAGGGCCAAAAACAAAAGCAACAAAAGTGCTGATCACGAGGGGATGACACGACTCGTCTCGGCAGAAGGAGCAGGGAGAAAAGGGGCAGGGGACAATAGCACTCCCAGCCAAATGACATGTTGAAGAATTGAAAAATCCACACAAGAAGTGTCTTCTCAATTCACTAAACCCACAAGAGCTGGGTGACTGTCGGCTGGACCCTAGTCAGACTGAGGGGGGTGAGCTGAAACAGCCCACAGCTTTTCTCTAACTTTCTTTCCCAAATCTTTTCCTGTTTTGGCAAACAACTTGGCAAGGGCAGAGACAGACTGGGGTGACAGCTTTAGTCTGTACACACCAAACCAAAACCAAACCTAATCAAAGCGTGGTGGATTCCGCTCCCACAGCTTCCGTTTTGATCTGTTGGCTGTCTGTGTGTCTGATCTGTTTCTGTTTGTGCCCTAAACACAATTATGCTAGTGCCTAACCTCCATGGAAACAGTCAGACGAACAAAAATGTTTGCTCTCATTCAAAAGCATCCTTGTTTTTAGTGCAACAGTGTAATGGCTGATATTTGGGCCAGTATTTCATAAGTCATACTAAATAATGCTTCGTTAGTGAGAAAGCCTGCTGCCGATTTTCAGCTTGAATGCTTCTAGGCTGAACACAACTGTGTTTTTCCCCGTGTATGAAATAAATATTTTTTATCAACATGATGAAGCACAACACAGCTGTGTGTGCATGTGTGCGTGTGTGTGTATATGACACCTTAAATGGATGAGTAGGCTCAATTTAAAATATATCCATGATTAGTGCAAAATTAATGCAATTTTAGAATCTGCTCAATTTTGCATAAATGTATTAAATAGTTTCCAAATATATAAACACAGAAATTTCATCATTCAAATAAGGGAAAAAAATCTCATGTATTAATTCATATTTATTAAGAGTATTATTTATTAACACTTGGTACTACTTCTTAAGCCAAACTCTAAAGAGTGTAATCCACAGGTGAAGGCCCTCCTCCACGATAGCCTGAGGCCTATCTCACAATTCTTCACACATACCCATGGGCCCTTTCACTGGCCATCACCCTGTCTGATTAATGGATCGATGCGGTAATTGATTAGTGAAGAGGAGGTGGGAATAGTAACATAGGTCAAACGTCAATAATGTCCCCCTGACAAAAGATGGAAGACGTAAAATTTACCAGTGATAGCCTGCAGCCAGACCTCTACCCATCAAAGCCCTGCCAGGGCTAACATAAAGGTCCCAGCACATTCTCCAGTGAGTCCTGCCCTCCCTCCTCACAGCTCCTTTTCTTTTGGTAATGCTGTCTGTTAAAGTGGCAGGAACCATTCTGGGAGCTGCTTGTCAGCTCACCTTCATAAAACAAGCCGTAAAGCAGCAAATAACAGGCTTATATGGCTTCATTATACTGGCTATGCAGGATCACAGCCCTGGGCTGAGGGGTGAGGGGTTTGTGCTGGTAGTGGAGAGGCGGGGACAATGTTGGCAGGACAGCATAGTTCTCGTGGAGATTTGTTGTCACATCAGCTGTCACCATGTCCATGTTTGCTCAGGATAGGGGACCACTTGACCCCTTTCAACCCTGTATTACCCAAAATCCCAAGCTGGACAAACAAAGAGGTATGACTCAATTTGGAGATGCTGTGACAGCTCTGTCTTAATGAGACTTCTTTAATGCATCTTTTTTCATTCTAAAACTAAAGTGGGAATATTCTATTTTGAGCATCTAACAAATATCATCCCAAATAAGCAATAACTATGGTAGTGTATCTGAACAGTTAAAAGACTGAAGTTAAGGAGAACAGGGCCAGATGGAGCATGCATCTGCGACAGTAAACCTTTGGCTGCATGGGGCTGGATATGAGAGACATTCATTTAATGCAAATATCTAGGGGCTGTTTCACAACTTGACAGTGAGGGCTAAAACATAATCAGTATCTCATGTTGTGTCCCCAAAACATTTCTGCTCTTCTTCAGAATCAGCCATAGGTGCCTGGCAAAGAACTCTAAATCAGCAGAAGCAGCAGCAGATACGCGTGCTTACCAGTGTGTGGTACAAATAAGGCCAACACAGTTTATAACAGTTTCAGACTAACTTGTTTCGAAAGGAAATTCAGCTTCCTCCTAGGGAAACGTCCTATGTACAGTGCTTAACAAATTTATTAGACCACCTGTTCATAAGAACATCCAGCATCACAAAGTGCTTTAATGTGGACTCTTTCCTTTTCAGTGAGTTCTCGACGTTTTACCATTTTGAACAGGAGTGAGGAATTTCAAACTGAATGCACGCTTTTATACCCAAATTTGAGCCGGCACACTGGACTTCTCTGAGAAGTCAGAAATCAATTAAGCATAACATTCAACCACTAAAACTGATGTTTCTGTTCAGGAATGCAAGTAAATAACTGTAATTTGGCATCTTAATCAAAAAATAATAATGTGCTTTACAATTTTTTTCTGTTCAAAAATTCATGAATAACAACAATAATTAAATTTTAGTATTAAAAATATCATTTTTGATTAAAGAGCTTGTGGATACTGGTGGATTAACCATTACAGAAACATAAAAAGTGATTTTGGTAATTACCAATACTGTTAATTTAGGTCAGCTGTGGCATAAACCTTACATTGGGTGGTGGTCTAATAAAGTTGTTCAGCACTGTATATCAGTAAATTTTAAGCTTAAAAGTGGCATGACTGAGTCTGTGTGTGATACAACCAATGTTTCAACTGACCCTGGCTGAAGCCAGCAGTCCAGTATGTCTCTGTGCTGGTATTCCTGTCATTAGCGGCAGCTGTAGAATGATCATGTGCAGACCTGCTGCTGTGGTGTAGGCTCTGATTACAGGATCGGACAACCAGCGACACACACCACCTCCGCACAGCAGGTACAGCAGGAGCTAAGACACAGACATGCAAAAAGTACAAAACTCTGTTGCTTGGGCATTAAATTAGAGTATTTGTGAATACTGAGCAACACTCTAGTCTTGATTAATTAAAAATATATGAATGGTAGTGTGCAGAGGGGGTATGCTGAATGTGTGTTTATCTGTGTGTGTGTGTGTAGAGATCTTTGTGAGGACAAAAATTCGCATAAAACTATATGTGGTTTTAGGGTTCGGGTTACAATTAGGTTGTGGTTAGGTTTAGGTTAAGGGTTAGGGGTAGGCATTCATTTCTGATGGTTAGGGTTAGGGTAAGAGGCTAGGGAAAGCATTATGTCAGTGGAGTTCCCCACTAAGATGTCAAAATGAGTGTGTGTGTGTGTGTGTTTGTGTACCTGTATAAGGCCACAAAGGAAGCTGACTTGCACTGCTACGTTTACTTTGGCTGCTTCCACAGCTGCTTCATCACCATCGCTAAGCAACTCTACGTTTGCTGTCACAGACCCGATCATGATGGCCAGGACAGCAAAAGTACCTGTCACACATGAACACAGTATCACACACACACACACACACACACACACACACAAGAAGTACAGAACTACTTCACTCTCTCCTGGAGTTTTTGTGGTTTCTGAATTGGATTTTAATTTTGCAAGTCAAATGATTGAATAATAGAAATACTTTTTAAACAATTAAACAACTTTTTTTGCTAATGAAAGATTTTAGCAAGACATTTTCAGAGGTGCCCATGCACAGGTCACCAAACCATGAAAAGACTTGAGGGAAATCCAAAAAAGATAAAATTTAAGAGTCACCAATGGAGAGGTGTCTGGAAGTGCCGAAGACGAAGTAGATGATCAGAGGATAAAGAGAAGTGTACAGGCCGAACACTGGAGGAATTCCTGCCAACATGGCATTGGCCATACCTGGAAAAGAATGAAAGAGGTGGCTGTGCAAATCAGTTTTGAATAGATCAGTGCATACTGTAGGTGCTAATTTTCAGATGGCCACTCATCCTAAAATATTCATCCAATTTTGATGAAATTGGGCTGAGTTGGAATTGTATCAAGTATGAAATGAATTGTAAAATTTAAAATCATATGATATTATCTCTATTTGACCTTTTGACCTCTACTTTAACATTGAATTTGACCTTCGTAGTAGAAGGAAATCTGCAATGCTGCAAAGTGAAGCTACATGTTTTTAAAGCATATTAAAATATTGCAGCTGAAAGTCCTGTGACTCTTAGAAATGGCACCTTTGCATTTCCACTACTGGTGCCCTATATTCTTAAATAATTAAATAGGTTTGGTTGTGGAGACATTCATAGACAGACATGTAGCCTAGAGCCCGACTGATATATTGGCCTCAATATCAGCCAATATTAGCTATTTACCAATATCTGTATCAGCATTAATAACAACTGATAACTGAAAATTTTAAAAAAAGTAAAGAAGAGATGAGAGAAACACCCTTCAACCATGTTAGGAGTGTTGATGTTGCATAGTCTTTCCACCAGAGGGCAACTTCCCTGTTGGCAACTCGTGTTTGGAAGGCCACAAACACAGCAACCAGCTGATCTGAGCAGAGTCAGGCAGAGTGTAAATGATTAATCCACGACTTGTTGTGACAATAAAACAAGATTATTTTTAAACCGCACTGTCACATTATCTTAGTAAGGACTCATAAATAAGTACACATAACAAATGTTAGGGAAATCTGTTTATGTTTCATGTGTCTGAAAAAAAATATCGGCCAATTTATCAGATTTTTAAATCACCAAATATCTAATGGCTCTAATGTAGCCAAGTGATGAAACCAACATATCTGCAGTACATGTCATAATATTCTGGGTAACTACTGAAACTCTGCATCAAAACCTGCCACCTACACCAACACCTTGACCTGGCCTAGCAGGCTGGACTCTAAATAAATTCAGTACAGTTTTTTTGTGTGTGTGTGTGTGTGTGTGTGTGTGTGTGTGTGTGTGTATGGACACCATCCAAGGGAGTTAGTGCATGAACTAATTAGATGAGAAAAGGAGGGTCCTTTAGCTAATTGGACG
>VUQI01063520.1:0-19536 GCA_015106735.1 Paratilapia polleni | reverse complement strand
CAAAAAAAAGAGAGATAAAAAAAAATAAAAAAAAAAAAAAAAAAAAGAGGTGGACTTGCTGGTGTGTTTTGGGTCATTGTCCTGCTGCATATCCCAAGTGCTCTTGAGCTTCAAGGCACAAACTGATGGCTGGACATTCCCCTTCCTGATTTTTTGGTAGAGAGCAGAATTCATGGTTCCATCAATCACAGCAAGTGGTCCAGGTCCTGAAGCAGTAAAGCCACCCCAGACCATCACACTACGACCACCATGTTTGACTGTTGGTATGATGCTCTTTTTATGAAATACTGTGTTAGTTTTACACCAGATGTAACGGGACTCAGACCTTCCAAAAAATTCAGCTTTTGTCTTGTCAGTCCACAGAATATTTTCCCAAAAGTCTTGGGGATCATCAAGATGTTTTTTGGCAAACGTGAGACGAGCCTTTGTGTTCTTTTTGGTCAGCAGTGGTTTTCTCCTTGGAACTCTCCCATGGATGCCATTTTTGCCCAGTCTCTTTCTTATTGTTGAATCATGAACACTGACCTTAATTGAGGCAGGTGAGGCCTGCAGTTCTTTAGATGTTGTTCTGGGTTCTTTTGTGACCTCCTGTTCCAAGTTTTCTCCATTTGTGGATAATGGCTCTCACCGTGGTTCTCTGGGGTCCCAAAGCCTTAGAAATGGCTTTGTAACCCTTTCCAGACTGATAGATGTCAATGACTTTGTTTCTCATCTGTTCTTCAGTTTACTTAGATCGTGACATGATGCTTGCTTTTTGAGATCTTTTAGCCTACTTCACTTTGTCAGACAGGTCCTATTTAAGTGATTTCTTGATTTAACAGGTCTGACAGTAATCAGGCCTGGGTGTGGCTGGTAAAATTGAACTCAGCTTTCCAAAAAATGTGATTAATCACAGCTAATTCATGATTTAACAAGCTGGGGCAATTACTTTTTCACATAGGGTCAGGTAGGTTCGGGTAGCTTTTTTTCCTTGATAAATGAAATCATCATTTAAAAACGATATTTTCCATTTACTCGAGTTATCTTTATCTAACATTAAAATATGTTTGATGATCTGAAATATGTAAGTGTGACAAATATGAAAAACACTATGAAATCAGGAAGGGGGCAAATACCTTTTCACAGCACTGTATGTTTTTTAATGCTGTGTTGTTCAGCAGTCTATCTCTCTGCTCCTCCAAACAGGGAGAGTGCTGAGCACTGTCTACTGCAGGTAATATACTGACTAGGCATAAGCATATCATACAACCCCACTTAAAAAAAGGAACCGTCCCTTAAATAGGAATATGGCATTGGCTATAGTATAAGCATACCTTCCACTATTTTTAAGTCTTGTTCATATCTTCAGGTATCTGTGAGCAAGAATTACACATTATGAAATGTAAAAGATAAAATGTAATGTGTATAGAAAACATTATTTTATGTCACATTTAAAATTCAGTGTGTTTAATGAACATGACATTGATTTGCATACTGATGAAAACATTTTGTTCGCAGAGGAAACCTCCATCAAAGCTGAAGGCCTTCAGTGACTTTGTGGCAACACGGAAACAAACCCTGCAACCACCAGAAACCCCAAGCAATAGAGGGAGCTGCCAATCATATGAAGAAGACTTTGATGTCACACCTCAGTAAAGTCAGCTTTGTTGCCACCGCTATGGATTGTTGGACAGCCCACCAATAAAGTTACACAGAGGTCACAACTCATTGGATAGATGGGGAAACCGTGGGAAGGAGATCTGCTGCACTTGCTTGCCAGAAGTTGAAAGGTACCCTTTCAGGTGCCCTTGATGGCATTCATTGTCAATACAGAATAAGGGGGAAAGTCATAAGAACCACAACAGACAGTGGCTCAAACTTCATTAAAGCATTCAGTGTGTTTGGTGAACAAAGCCAGTCTGAGGAAGCAGAGTCAGAGTCAGACCAAGACTTTTCTGAAGAGCCCAAAGTCGACTATCTTGACACATTCAGCATAGTGGAACATGATAGTGGTCTTCAGTACCAGCTTCCTCCACAACAAATACTGATAACAGAAGAGAAGCATGACATATACAAACTCTGAACATCATTTTGGCATTTGGTAAAACAAGTTGATTGGAAATATTTTCTGTGTTCGATCTCTCTTTTCTGTTCATGAAGGCTTCAACAACGTTATAATATGCTGCATAATTTTAAAGGCTTTGTGCTTTTTTTTTTTTTAATTTCCTGAATCTCAACCTTAGTTGTAATTTTACACTTAATATAATAACATGTATTCTTCATGTATGTATTCTTCTTTAACCCCACCTTTAGGCTGTTATCAAAGACTCCTTGCTCATTCAAAAACTGTACCACTCAACCTGATAAAAAACCCCAGCAGTGAAAGTTTGAGGACCACCTAAATCATAATCTTGGTTGTAATTTTACTACGATAAAATACATATAAAAGCTTTCTAAAAGTTTTCTATGTGGCTGCTTTCCTGACATCCCCTTTTTCATTAAGGCGAGGGGGGCTCAATTTACTGAAATGTGAGTCATTTCTTCATAAATGAGCACTCATTCAATTTTTTCCCTTAATAAGGGATCAAATTGAAGATCCACCTACGTTCACACACTGTGAATGACCCAGTATAAGAGTACTTGAGGACATCCGTGAAAAACAGCTTTAAATACCTGTTGAATATGTGCAGAACACATCTGCAAAATACCTGATAAGAAAAGAGGAGTTTCACTGTTTATTCTTAAAAAGGCACAAAACAACGCTGATAACTATAAGTCTTGTGTGAGGAAGGAAGCTGGAGACTTTGGCAAAGGCTGATTTCAAGTAGTCTACAGTGCAGACTTATAAAAACCTTCACTGACTCAAATAAATTTTACTGTTGGCTTGTGTCCAATGAGGTTCTATCCTGCTGATAAGTGTGACCCATTCTTATCAGAACGTTGAACCAGTTACACTTAAGTGTGTTTATCCATCCATCCATTTTCTTTTACTTATCCAATTCATGGTCACAGGAAGCTGGAGCCTATCCCGGCTGCCATAGGGCGAAAAGCAGGGTACACTAAAAGTATTTAGATTAATAGATTCCCATATATCAGTGCACCCCTTAGAGAGACCTCACATTTGGTTTCTATATAGATTCTTAAAATGTTTGCTTTATGAGCAATCCCAGAATTTCCATTAAACATACAGTTGTGGTCAGAAGTTAACATACACTCATCATGGGCATGAATGCCATAGTAATTTTGGGCTTTTAATTATTTCTTTGAACGGCTCTTTTTCCAGGGTGGAATGATTGTACAGCATACATCTTTAATAACTTCAAAAAACAAGAATTGGGTGCAGAAGTTTGAATTTATTTTGGATTTTCTCTAATCCACACAGCATCAAAATTTTACATACAGGCTCAAATATATACATGCACCCATTTAAATCTTTTAAGAAGTGGTGCTGGTGGTTCTACAACGTCTTTTAAATTGACATGGTCAAGGCCTATTAACGTCTTGTTAGTGATCATGATTGACTACAACTGGTAGTTTCTTTTTGCCAGCATAAAAAGGATTTGTTTGATGGCGGTCATCAGACTGAACAATACTCAGAACAATGGGGAAGTCCAAGGAACTCAATGAAGATCCAAGTAGGAGAATTGAAGATTTACACAAGTTCTAAACAACTCAGTTTAAATAACTGTATGTAAGTACATGTTATTTGGATGTGCCACCACTTCTCCAGGGAAAGAAGACCCAAACTGTCACCCTCAGATAAGAGGAGATTGGTTAGGATGTTCAGGAAGCCAGGAATCACCGAGGCTTAAGCCTGCAATGAATGGGAAAATGCTGGATCACGCTGGTGTTCCAGCAGTTGCCCATGATGAGTGTATGTGAGTGTATGTAAACTTCTGAGACTTGTATTAATTTTTTTTTATACTCTGTCATAGAAACACACAGGGCAAAGAACCCTGATCCACATGAACTCTCCTTTTACAGGGATGTTTCTGGTGAAAGTTGGCACTCAAAATGTCTCAAAAAGTCATTTGAATGTGAAATAACAAAGGTTTTGGATCACAATGGTGTCAGGTTCAACTTCTGCAATGCCCATAGTACCCTTAGCCTGCCAACACAGACACAGTTCACGAATTAAAATTTATTCAAGTTAATTGAAATGTAACACCAAAAGCAAACAGGAAATTAACTGCTGTGACAAAAAGTGACTGGATACACTAATGGTATGACAACAAGGGTCAACATAGATATTGTATCCTCAGAGAAATATGATTGTTAATTTGTCACCTGGATTTAACCTTGATAACCCAGTGTGAGAGCAGCTGAGCACAAAACAACTGTGAAAGTCTAGTTCTCCAGAACACATCTGCAGAATAACTCATAAGAAATAAGAGTCCACCTCTGAAGACATCTACATGTTGCATCAACTGCAAAGTCTTTCTTCTGCACAGCTTTTATTTTGTTTGGTAAATGATACCAAAGAAGTACTGCTTCAGTATTTCACTATTTACTTTGGTATCAATATATTCATAACTTAACTTTTCTGAGACTGTACACTTGGTGATGAATTACTTGGATCTGTCGTCACTGGATTCCAGCACAGTCTCAGTCTGGACTCTGAACACACATTATTTTACCAAAGGTCAAAATAATGTGTTTGGAAATTTTCTCTGTTTGATCTCTCTTTTCTATTCATCAAGGCTTAAATAACCTTATAATGTGCTACTTACTTTTAAAGGTTTTGTGTTTGTGTTATGATTTTATGCCCTAAATCGTGGTTGTAATTTTACTATAACAATGTGTGTTCTTCAAATATATGTAAAACACTAAAATAAATATAAAAACTCTGGAAAATATTTCTCTGTGGTTGCTTTCCTGACAGTCCTACTGAATTTCCCCATTTTTTGATAAGTGGAGGGGAAGCTCAGTTTACTGAAATGTGAGTCGACTTTCTTCAGAAATGACTCACACTGAAAATGAAAATAAAGAAAATCTCTCATCCACACCCAGCCTATAAAAACCAAAGCAGGGAAAGTTTGACGACCATAGAGATAAACCCAGCAAGACTTTCTTTAATATATGCATTTTATACACAAGATCACCAGCCATGGGCTCTGAACATTCAGCAATTGCTCAGCTACCGAAACAAACTGTCTTTGACACTAAGGTGTACAGGATTCCTGCTCTTCTCTACGAGAGAGAGAGTAAAACTCTTCTAGCCTTTGCAGAGCAGAGGAGGACTGCAGATGATGCAAGTGGAGAAAAGCTGGTTATGAGAACAGGAAAGGTGAAGGAGGAATCCTCTGTGAAGACAATTGTGGTAATAATGCCAATCAGCCATTTTGGGGGTAAAGTAATTGTTAATTACAGTGCTGCTTTGTTTTAATTACTTCTGATTTTTTTTTAGTGGTCAGAGCTCAAACAGGTTGAAAGGCCCATATTGATGCACACCGTCCTATGAACCCCTGCCCGGTGTATGACAAGGACAAGAAAAAACTTTTCCTGTTTTTCATCTGTGTTGAAGACTCTATCACTGAGCACTGGCAGATAAAATACTACTGTAACAAGGCCCGCCTCTGCTACATCACAAGCGAGGACTTTGGAGAAACCTGGTCCAATGTGACTGATTTGACTGACAAACTGCATAAAATAAAAGACTGGGCTACATTTGCTGTTGGACCAGGCCATGGTATACAAACAGAGGAAAACAAATACAGATTGATTGTTCCAGTTCATGCTTATTATTTTTGCTGCAGCACATGCTGTGTCTTGTATTGCAGTTGTAACCCTGCTCAGTATGCACTCTCCCTGTACAGTGATGATTCTGGTGAAAACTGGACATTTGGTGAAATGTTTTCAGCAGTATCAGGTGAATGTGAAATGGCAGAGGTCTCTAAAAACTGCATCTACTGCAATGCCCGTAATGTGAAAGGCTATCGAGTGGAAGCTGTCAGCCACGATCATGGAGTTAACTTTAAGACGCTCGAATCAAATCTTGTGGAAACAGGCTCTTCAGGCTGTCAGGGAAGTGTCGTCTCCTTTCCAGCTCAAAATGAAAGTGCAAATACAGAAAGCGATCCAAACCCAAAGTGGCTGCTGTTCACACACCCAACTGATAAGTCAAAAAGAACTAATCTAGGAGTGTATCTGAACACATCGCCACTTGATGCAAACACATGGAGCAAACCCGTGATCATTAATGATGGACCCAGTGGTTACTCAGACCTGGCTTACATTGATGATGGTTGGTTTGCATGTCTGTTTGAGTGTGGGAAGGATGAAATACACGAGCAGATAGTCTCTACCATTTTTAGCTACGATGACGTCAAGAAGGATACTGGAGAATAAACATCCATTGCCTTTATGTGACAAAACTTCTTCTTCAGTGGCTCAGAGATTTTGTCCTCAGAATATGAGACTTCAAAGTAAAGTGTTGTGCAAAACAAGTAATACTATTTTGCACAGAAATTATAGTTACCAAAGATGGATTTATTAAGTCTGCAGTATATTGTCATATACTTAATTTCAGGGTTCTTTTAGTAACATGTGTTCTCTTTATATATTGTCTCAGTAACGATAAGAAATAGCTTTATTTACACTATACACTGAAATGGTTAACATATGGATGTAAAAATGCATTACAGTTCAGATGGCATTTTATTTTGTCTTGATTGGATCCTTTAAGCAGCAATAGGAATTATCTAAAGAAACATGTACTATAATATAAATTATATCTAAATACTATAATATACTGTACAATATACAATGTACTCTGTACTCTACATGTGTAATTCATAAGTTGCTGTGTTTACACTGAATTCATGTTGGTATCAAATAAAAGAATAAAAAAAGATTGCTGACCAATAAACTGTGTTACAAGAAGAAATGTGTTGACCTGTAGAGAAGAATGTCAGTGACCTAAAAAATACATTGGTTTTGTAATCAATAAAATTTTAAAATGTCCATTTGAGAACATTTTAATAATTATTAATGGATAAATTAAATATACTTGGATGGTGATTAATAATCTAAGAGTTTAAATATTTATTAGATGCGTTTATTATTCTGAATGTTTAGATAAGTACATGTCACGTTTCTGTCATGCTGATATTTTTTTCTTATATTTATGGTTTCAAACTAATGAGAGAAATAGGATCAACAAATAGGAACTGAAGTTACCTTTGTATAAAAATAAAGAAATAAGAGATTGCATGCACCTTATTAATACAAAGGGACATTGTTTGAACACTGCTAAATAATTACAATGCCTTGAAAAAGTATTCATACCCCTTGAACTTTTCTACATTTGATCACATTACAACCACAAACTTAAATGTATTTTATTCGGATTTTATGTGATAGACCAACACAAAGTAGCGCATAATTGTGAAGTAGAAGGAAAATGATACATGGTGTTGAAAATTTACCCCTAAATAAAATCCAGTGCAACCAGCTGCCTTCAGTAGTCACCTAATGAGTAAATAGAGTCCACCTATGTGTACTTTAATCTCAGTATAAATACAGTTGTTCTGTGAAGGCCTCAGAGGTTTGTTAGAGAACATTAGTGAACAAACAGCATCATGAAGACCAAGGAACCCACCAGACAGGTCAGGGATGTAGTTGTGGAGAAGTTTAAAACAGGGTTAGGTTATAAAAAGCTTTGAACATCTCATGGAGCACTGATCAATCCATCATCTGAAAATGGAAAGTGTATGGGACAACTGCAAACCTACCAAGACGTGGCCGTCCACCTAAACTGAAAGGCTGGGCAAGGAGAGCATTAGCCACTGAGCCACTGAGGAAGAAGTTTTGTCAAGTAAAGGCAGTGGATGCTTGCTTTCCAGTGCCCTTCTTGACATCATCATATCAGACTATCTGCTCATATGTTATGGAATAACCACTGGGTTATTTGTTAATGATTCAGGGATTGTGCCATGTGTTTACATCTTGTGGATATTTGTTCAGCTACTGTACACTCCTAACTTAAGCCTGTATGACTCATCAGTTGGGTGTGTGAACAGCAGCCACTTGTTTAAGTTCTGGCTTGGATCATTTCCTGTATTTGCACCTTTGTTTTGAGCTGGAAACGAGACCACACTTCCCTGATAGCCTGAACCTGTTTCCACAAGCTTCGATTTGAGTCCATTAAACTGACATCCTACCATTACTGACAGCGTTCACTCGATTTTCACACTTCCACTTGCATTTCACATAACGGGCATTGGCCTTTGTCATCATAAACCTGTGCCATTTCACGTTCAACTGATAATGTTTGAAACATTTTGCCAAATTTCCAACTTTTACCAGAATCATCACTGTACAAGGAGAGTGCATATGGATCAAGGTCCTCAAAGAAACAACTGTAATGCATATGCTGCAGCGAGAAGAGGTGGCTTAATATTTGCTGAAGTTTAAAAGCCCATAGTTGGTGTCTGTGTGTAAAATGACCATATGATAAAGAACGTTCTGTTGGGTATATCTCTGTAGTCACTGACGTTTCCCTCCTGGGGGTTTTATAAGGTTGGAAGGATCTTTATTTCATCACAGCCCAAAGCTGGCTGCCAACCACTCTTTAAAAACCACCCCAATTTAAAAATCACTATACAAACACAAAACCTTCAGAATTGAGCAGCAAATCATAAGGTTGTTAAAGCCTTCATGAATAGAAAAAAGAAATCCAAACACTTTATTTTACCAAATGTCAAAATGATGTTCAGTGTTCAGACTGAGTCTTTGCTGAAGTCCAGTGAGGTGAGATCCAGGGAATGCAATCCTAACTAGGTGACCTGCCCCAGAAGAGGTTACCTTACTTATGGAAGAATATCTTGATACCAAAATAGCATTGAAGCAGTACTGCTTGGTGTCATTTACCAAACATTAAAGCTGGAAGCAGCAATGATTGAGGCTTTGCAGTTGATGCAGCGTGTAGATGTCTTTAGAGCTGGACTCTTATTGGAAGTTGCATAAAGACCTATAGAACATTCCATGTAAATGTAACGTGAATCAGATTATGTTTGCCACACCAGCTGGTTGTGCTATAACTAAAACTCAGTATTGAGATGTTCAGGCCAGAATTCTTATGAAAGATGAACAATTTGGTTCAGGTTGCATAATTTGTATTTGACTTGTAACAATAAATCATCATTAAATACATTTAAGAGTAACTGGTTAAGCTTTCTGATTAGAATGGGTCACACTCACAAGTTTCTTATTTGTTATAATCCAACAATACAAGTCACTTGAGTAAATTAAATTTTTACAAGTCTGAATAGCCTGCTTGCAATCAAAGTCTCCAGCTTCCTTTCTCAAACAGGACTTACAGTTTTATCAACTTTTTTGCACCTTCCTAAGAAATAATAATGCAACTTCTTCCTTATCAGGTATTCTGCAGATGTGTCCTGGAGAAGGAAATGTTCAAAGCTGTTTTCTGTTAGACTACTCTCACACTGCGTTATCAAGGTTAAATCAAGGCCACAGATTAACAACTGTACTTCTCTGCCAATACAATCTCTGCGTTGACCTTTCTTGTCATAACATTAGTGCATCCAGCCACTGTTTGCCAAAGAACTGTCACAGAACTTACAGTCATGTGAAAAAGAAAGTTTTCACAGGACTCTGTGCAGTCCTGTGAACAGCTAAGTACACCCCTAGGCCCTGCTGCCATGTTCTCTTTAGAGACAAGAGGCTTTCTCCTAGCAACCCTTCTAAACAAGCCATACTTATTCAGTCTTTTTCTAATTGTTCTGTCATGAACTTTAACATTTAGCATGCTAACTGAGGCCTGTAGAGTCTGGGATGTAGCTCTTGGGTTTTTTGCAGTTTCTCTCAGCATCGCACAGTCTGACCTTGGGGGGCATTTGCTGGGACATCTACTCCTGGGAAGACTGTCAGCTGTCTTGAATGTGTTCCACCTTTGAATAATCTTCCTCATTGTTTGGATATGGCCTCATACCTCTTCCAAGATTGATGTAAAGCAACAGCTGCTTCCCTAAGATCATTACTGATGTTTTTCCTCCTTGGCATTTTGTTAACACAGACCTGAATGCTCCAGACTAGCTAACTGCCAAAACGTCTGCTTTTATAGAGGTGTCACACTTGCTGATGATCAGTTAAACAAGTGCATTTGATTAATAGCACCTGGCTAGTTAATTTTTCACAGGACTACATAGAATCCTGAGAGAAACTTTTTTTTTTCAAACGACTGTAACTTGGTGATTTTGGTTTTAAATTTCATTTACCTTGAATAAACATAAATTATTCAGCTGTGTATGTGCCTGCAGGAGCTTAATATAGACTTCTACATTGAATCTACACAGACCCTATGGTGTAGCCCATACAAGTGGCTGACACCATTGCCAGCATTTATACCAGTACGTGTCATGATCCTGGGTCTTCGATTCGGTTTGTTGCTGAATATTTTCGGTTTCTTTTGGTTTATTCATTGTTTATAGTATTTTGTGTTTGGTGGTCCAGTTTTCTGTCCTTGGTTCCTGTCATATCTGTGGTTCTAGTCATCCAGCTTTCTATGTGCCCAGCTGTCAAGTCTTTGTCTCTACATTTGGCATCTTGTACTTCTTGTTTTATTTTGGTAACTTCTGTCTTTCTGTGTTGTTGTCAGTTTTGCTTCCCTTGTCTCCTCGTCTTAGATTAGTTTCAGCTGTGTTTCATTACCCTGGTGTTTTCCATATCCCTGATTACCTCATGTGTATATTTAAGCCTCAGTTTGTCTGTTGTCTGTTGTCAGAGTGTCAGTCGTTCCAGCCTGTTTGTCACTAGTTTGTTGCTGTGTGTGTTGCTGTGCTGTGCTGTGCTGTGCTGTGCTGTGCTGTGTCTTCACTCATGCTTGCTGAACCTACTGGATACCTATTGTGTTTTACTGGGCTTTTGCTTTTCATGGACATTGCCTGCAACCTTTTAATAAGAGTAAGCTTTGGTCACATTCATCTGCCTGGAAGTTTACATTTTGGGTCCAATTCCTGCTCAACCATGATAGTACCAGCAACATGAATGCAATGTGTAGTTACATTTCTTGGGAGGTGCACATCAGGTTAAGGTGTAGGTTATGGTGTAGGATACAGTGTAAGGGTTGCGGTTATGATGTACCTACAGTGATTTAATACAGTATAAATCCCCTTTAAGGTTACTGTGGACACTGCAGAAGATGGACCTGAAGCCACTGTCATCAGAAACTTTCATTTCACACTGCACTGATTTTTGAGACATTTTGCAAAATTGCAAACATTTACCAGAATTATCACTGTACAGGGAGAGTTCAGATGGGATCAGGGTTCTTTGACATGAAAGCACTAGAGACAACATAAGCTACAGCAAGAAGCACTCAATGGATTGCTCCAGTGAGTGCTTCTTGCTGGGTTAAGTTAAGAGTGTATCTGAATAACAAATATCCACATGATGCAAATGCATGGAGCAAACCCTGGATCATTAACAAAGGACCCAGTGGTTATTCAGACCTGGCTTACACTGATAATGGTTGGTTTGCATGTGTGTTGGAGTGTGGGAAGGATAACATACAGTATATGAGCAGATAGCCTCTGGAGTCTTTAACTACAATGATGTCAAGCAAGGAAAATGGAGAGTAGAAAAAAATATGAATAAATATACATACATAGAGTCTATATACATAGACTTCTATATACAAAGAACTGTGATGCAAATGAACTCTGTACGTGAAATAATAATCATTTCTGATGACTATGGTGTTAGGTCCATCTTCTGCAATGTCCATAGTACCCTAAGCCTGCAAATACAAACACAGCTCACTAATTAACTTTGATAACCCAGTGTGAGAGCAGCACAAAACAACTTTGAAAGTCTTGTTCTCCAGAACACATCTGCAGAAGATCTGACAGAAAATAAGAGTCCAGCTCTGACGACATGTCCTGTGTGGAGCTCAGTGTATTAAAATGTGAGTCATTTGCTCACAAATTAGCAGCCACCTTTGAGCTGTGATGAAAATAAAGACACCTCCCACATCCACACTCTATACCATCCAGCCTATAAAAACCAAAGCAGGGAAAATTGAGGACCACAAAGACACGGACAGTAACCATGGGCTGTGAAAATTCAACACATGCTCAGCTGCAGAGTCAAACAGTAAATACAGTCTTTGAATCTAAGGTTTACAGGATTCCTGCTCTTCTCTATGAGAGCAAAAATAAAACTCTTCTAGCCTTTGCAGAGCAGAGGAGGACTCCAGATGATGCAAGAGCAGAAAAGCTGGTTATGAGAACAGGAACGGTGAAGGAGGTATCATCAGAGAAGACAATTAAGGTAATATTATCTGTCTACAGTTGTGGTCAGAAATTTACATTCACTCATCATGCTGGCATGAATGTCATGTCATTTTGGGCTTTTAATGATTTCTTTGAACTGTTCTTTTTCCCGGGTGAAATGATTGTAAAGCATATATCTTTAATGACTTTAAAAAACAAGAACTGGGTGCACAACTTTGAATTTATTTTGGATTTTCTCTAATCCACACAGCGTCAAAATTATACATATAGGCTCAAAAATATACATACACCCCACTAATATTTGGTTGAATGTCCCTTAACAAGTTGCACCTCAACCAGACCCTTTTGGTAGCCATCAACAAGCTACTGGCGTAATTCTGACTGGATATTTGACCACTCTTCTTGGCAGAATTGGTAGAATTCATTTTAACAGGTTGGGTTCCTGGCACACACCAGGCTTTTAAGCATAGTTCACAAATTTTCAATAGAGTTTCAATACCTTCAAGCTTGACTGAAATTTCCAGCTTCCCACATGGACAAGCCAAATACCTTCTGAAGAAAAGTTTTATGGTCAGACGAGACAAAGACTTGAGCTATTTGGCCACAATGACAAGGGGTATGCTTGAAGGAGTAAATGTAAGGCTTTCAATCTTAAGAATACTGTACCAGCATGGTCTGGGGCTGTTTTGCTGCCAGTGGTACTGGTACATTTCACAAAGTGGATGGAATAATGAAAAAGGAGGACTACCTTATCTCAAATCAACAGCTAGACAGTTGAAACCTGGACACAACTGAGTGTTCCAACAGGACAATGATCCCAAACACACATCAAAACTGGTTTTGGAATGGATGAGGCAGGCTAACATTAAGCTTCTAGAATTGCCTTCCCAAAGCCCCGACCTCAACCCTGTTGAAAATTTGTGGACTATGCTTAAAAGCTGGGTCCTTGCCAGGAAACCAATCAGTTTAAATGAACTCTACCAATTCTGCCAAGAAAAGTGGTCAAATATCCAGCTAGAATTATGCCAGAAGCTTGTTGATAGCTATCAAAAGCATCTGGTCAAGGTGCAACTTGCTAAGGGACATTTAAGCAAATGTTAGTGGAGGTGTATGCATATATGTATAATGCTGACTCTGTGTGGATTAGACAAAATCCAAAATAAATTCAAAGTTGTGCACCCAGTTCTTGTTTTTTAAAGTCATTAAAGATGTATGCTTTACAATCATTGCACCCTAGAAAAAGGACAGTTCAAAGCTCAAATCATTCAAAGCCCAAAATGACATGACATTCATGCCCATGATGAGTGTATGTAAACTTCTGACCACAACTGTATCTATAATATCTATAATTGTGGTTTACTTATTCATTTGAAATACTACTTTTAGCTGCTTTGTTTTATTTATTCACCTCTAAATAATATCTAATATCTTGTTTTAGTGGTCAGAGCTCAAACCGGTGGAAAAGGCACAAAAGCCTGGACACCATCCTATGAACCCCTGCCCGGTGTATGACAGGAACAAGAAAAAACTTTTCCTCTTTTTCATCTGTGTTGACGGCACTGTCTCAGAGCAGTGGCAGAAAACATGGTACTATAACAAGGCCCGTCTTTGCTACATCACAAGTAAGGATCTTGGACAAAACTGGACTGATATGAGTGATTTGACTGAGGAACTGAGTAAAATAAAAAACTGGGCCACATTTGCTGTTGGGACAGGCCATGGTATTCAGACAGAGAGCGGCAGACTGATTGTTTCACTTTATGCTTATTTTTCTAGCTGCAGATGTCGTTCCTCATGCTGCTGTCGTAACCCTGATTCATATGCACTCTCAGTGTATACTGATGACTCTGATAAAGGCTGGACATTTGGAGAAATGTTTCAAACAAAATCACATGAATGTGAAATGGCAGAGGTTTATGACAGCAAAGGCCTCAGTTCTATCTACTGCAATGCCCGTAATGTGAACGGCTATCAAGTGGAAGCTGTCAGCCATGATCATAGAGTCAACTTTAAGATGCTGGGATCTGCTGAGAAGCTTGTAGAAACGGGTTCAGGCTGTCAGGGGAGTGTGGTCTCCTTTCAAGCTCAAAATGAAAGGAGTAGTAGTGCAGAAAGTGATCCAAACCCAAACAAGTGGCTGCTGTTCACACACCCAACCAGTAAGTCAGACAGGATTGATATAGGAGTCTATCTGAACAAATCCAAATGCATGGAGCAATCACTGTATCATTAAAAATGGACCCAGTGGTTACTCAGACCTGACTTACATTGATGATGGTTGGTTTGCATGTCTGTTTGAAAGTGGAACGGATAAAATACATGAGCAGATAGAGTCTTTCATCTTTAGCTATGGTGACATCAAGAAGTGCACTGGAAAGTAAACTGTTGCGTTTACTTGACAAAGCTTCTTCCTGGGTGGCTCAGAAAGTTTGTGTTCTAAATGTGTGGCTTCAAAGTAAATTATTGTATAATACAAGTAATACTAATAAGTAATACTATAGTAACAAGTAATACTATTGCACAGAAATAATATTTACCAAAGATGAATATATTAAGTGTTCAATAATGACTAGCAACATGGATCTTCTAAAAGCAATTTTTACCACTCACAGCCATCTTGAAATGCTTCCTGGCATATATTTGGACTGTTATTTTAAATCATTATATACATTAACTTTAATTTTAGTGGTCAATGGGACATAAAAACCTGCATGCATAGAACCAGTCATTTACCAGTCAAATCTGCTAAAAACTGCTTAAAAGGTTTGTTGACTTTTGCCCCAAACCAGGTTTTAAAAGCTTTTTTCCCCTGTATGTTATACTTCAAACACCATGTTTGCAGTATATTGTTAAATGTTGAATTCAGGTTTCTTTGAGTGGCATGTCTCCTCCTTATATAATGCTATATAATGGTATGAAATGAAAGAATAAAAAAAGATTGCTGACCAATATATTGAGTTACAAGAAAAACTGTCTTCACCAAAAGTTAATTTTGGAAAATAAAATAAACAAGTACTTACTGTTTTTACTGGAAATAGAGTGACATGTGTTTTATAGCAGACACTGACAGATAAAAAGAAGACATGTTTAACCGTATTTGTAGAGAAGAATTTCAATGACCTAAAAAAGACATTAGGTCTGTGATCAATAAAATTTTGAAGTGTCCTTTTGAGAAAATTATAATAATTATTCATGACTGAATTAAATATACTGGGATGGTTAATAATAATCTTAAAAGATTAAATGTCTTTCATACCTGATTATTAGTCTGAATGTTTAGAAAAGTACATTTGAAGGTTTTGTCATGGTGATTTTTTTTTCTTATAGATATTGTTTCAAAACTTCAGAATTTTTTTAAATCATGAACACCACCAAAAAATGTCTTTTCAGCCATTTTTGCAATGATTATTTTATGTATAGGCAATACTCTTCAGTTGTGTATGCAATCAGTCTGATACTATGATCTGCTAGCTATCGGGAATATTCCTTTTTTTTTTTTAAATTAATAATTAAATACACTTAGCACAAAAAAAAAGGAAATTTGTGTTTGGTTGATTATTTCTTTATTGTAACAATGCTTCTTGGCAATAAATCTTATACTGTTGAAAAGCCGATTTATTTCCCTTTAAATCATTTGTGGGTTGAGCAGCAGAGCTGAGTATGTGGGTTGCACCCATGAAGAACTTGCCAAATCTTCTCTGCCAATGCCAAACAGCTTATTCTGCTACTGACTCTTGATTTATTCTAAGTTTAGATACAACAAATACATGTATCGAATTTATTGATGCAGAAACTAGTATTATTAGGTTTTTTTTAACCTTAGCTAGAATTGAATTTTTAATTACCAATTCAAAAGTATTTCAAATTTTAAGGTCTTCATGTTAATAAATCACATCATACAAGCTGCCATTGTAACAGACCTAATATAAAATAAACAAGACGAATTGTTTTAATTCTGTTTATTAATTGACAACAAACAAGTATGTCACAATATTACAAAATTTACTGCTTTGGTTTCGATATATTCATCCCTTAAGTAGCTGCACTTTTTCTTGGAAAGGTCATCTGACGATTTAATTACCTGAACATCCTAAAATCTGAACACATTAGCTGGAAGTGCTGTTTGAAAGCTATATAACTGTCTAAAAATTGTCTGGGACCTGACAGTTCTATTCTTTGACAGTCCCTCACAATGCAACTGTGTAATTATGTTAGTTTGTCCATCATTAGTCTGAAAAAACAAAATAAACGTATCAGAGAGATAAGAAAATTGTTAGGAGTAGGAGATTAACAGAATCAACTTTCTGGGATTTCCTTATCTGAATGATTGAGCATGCATCAAGACAGTTAATTTGTTACTTTTGTTAAACTTCTTGAATTAAAGCTGAAAGTCTATACTTCAATCACAAACTGATTGATTTAAAATCCACTGTGCCTACAGAGGCAAAACTACAAAAATTGTGTCTTTCTCCAACAAATTATGGACCTAACTCTACACCTGGCATTCCTCCTGGAAGTTGACTTTTTTTTTTTCATCCCAGCTGACACAAACAGATGGGGAAAGAGTCCAGTTTACTGAAATGTGAGTAATTTCTTCAGAAGCGATCTGGATTCGAATACCAGTCCAAAAATGCTGATAATAAAAGAGGAATGCTAAAGGAGAACTCATGTAGAAGTAAAATATTCAGTAAATCATTCCAATCAATAGCTGCAGCTATTTTATTTCTAAAGTGCCTGTGAATATAGTCTACAGTTTTGCTTTCAAAAACATGGACACTCCTATATAAAGTCTCAGAATTTTAAGGAAACCTTGAGAGAAGTGACAGATTTGAGTGACTAAGCTACCTGAATTTAAAAACTGCACATCTCTGTGGTGTTGGGCAGGTCATAGTCCCCAAACAGAGGACTGATTGTTTGAGTGAGGAGTCACTGGAGCAATCCAGTGAGTGTTCTTGCTGCAGCTTGTGCTGTCTCTAGTGTTTTCGGGACTAAGGATTCTGATCCAAATGAACTCTCCCTGTACAGTGATGACTCTATCACTGAGAAGTGGCAGAAAAAATGGTACTGTAACAAGGCCCGTCTCTGCTACATCACAAGCTAGGATCTGGGAGACGGAGAGATGTGACTGATTCGACTGAGGAACTGACTGAAATAACAAACTGGGCCCCATTTGCTGTTGGGCCAGGCCATGGTATTCAAACTGAAGGTGGCAGATTGATTGTTCCACTTTATGCTTATGTTTCTAAGAGCAATTTCCCATCCCTCTGGATAAACACTGGATCAAACCCTGGATCATTAATGATGGACTCAGTGGTTACTCAGACCAGACTTATATTGATGATGGTTGGTTTGCATGTCTGTTTGAGTGTGGGAAGGATGAAATACACGAGCAGATAGCCTATAAGGTTTTTAGCTATAATGACACCGAGACGGGCAGTAGAAAGTAAACATTCATTGCCTTTACTTGACAAAACGTCTTCCTCAGTGGCTCAGAAATGTTCTTCTGAATATGAGACTTCAAAGTAAAGTAATACTACTGCGCAGAAATTATATCTACCAAAGATGGATTTATTAAGCTTTCAGTAATGAGTAGCAGTAAAGCTCTTCTGAAAGCAATTCTTACCAACCTCTTGAAATGCTTCCTGGAATTTTTTTGGGCAGTTATTTTGAATAATTATACACATTAACTTTAATTTCAATGATCACTGGGACATAAAACCTGCATGTTTAGAACCACTCACGTACCACTTAAATGTGCTAAAATCTGCTTAAAAGGTTTGTTGACTTTTACCCCCAAACAAGGTCTGAAAAAGTTTTTTTCCTGTATGTTAAACTTCAAACACCATCATTGCTGCATTATATTTCCATATATTTAATTTCTTTGATTCTTTGAGTACCATGTGTCCTCCTTATATATTGTATCTGCTAACAGGAAGAATGAGCTTTATTTACACTATGCATTCAAATGATATAATATGTTAATGTACAAATGCATTACAGTTTAAGATGGAATTTATTTTGCCTTGTTGTGATCTTGATTTAAACAGAAATGGAAATTATATATGGCAGCATATACTATGATAGACTAAAGTGGGTTCAGAAAGTATTGCAGCCTGATTCTACAATAGTTTAAATTCTTTTTTTTTGCGCATTAATCTACGCTCAGTACCCTACAATGACAAATTGAAAACAGAATTTCAGATTTCTTTTGTAAATGTATTAAACGTAAAAAAATTAAATATCCCATTTACATAAATATTCAGACCTTTTGTAAAAACACTTGAAATTGAGCTCAGGTGACTCCCATTTCTCTTGATCATTGCTGAGGTGTTTCTACACCTTGATTGGAGTCCTTCTGTGGTAAACTAAATTGACTGGACATGGTTTGGAAAGAGACACACGTCTCTATAGAAGGCCTCACAGCTGACAATGCATATCAGAGCAAAAACCAAGCCATGAGGTCAAAGAAACTGCCTATAGGGCTCAGAGACAGGGTTGTTGCAAAGCACAGATCTGGGAAGGCTACAAAAAAATTCTGCTGCACTGAAGGTTTCCAAAAGGACAGTGGCCTCCATAATACTTAAATGGAAGAAGTTTGGCACAACAAGGACTCTTCCAAGAGCTGGTCACCCAGCCAAACTCAGCACGCAAGGGAGAAGGGCTTTAATGAGAGAGGTGACCAAGAACCTGATGGTCACTCTGACTGAGCTCCAGAAACCCTCTGTGATGGGACTGAGTTCCAGAAGGACGACTATCACTGCAGCCCTCTACAGCTCTGGGGATTATGTCAGAGTGGCTAGATGGAAGCCTCTCCCCAGTGCAAAACACATGAAAGCCCACTTGGAGTTTACAAAAAAAAAAAAAAAAAGCACCTGAAGGACTCTCAGACTGTGAGGAACAAGATTCTCTGGTCTGATGAAACCAAGATTGGACTGTTTGGCCTCAATTCTAAATGTTATCTCTGGAGGAAACCAGGCACCACTCATCACCTACCCAATACCACCCCAACAGTGAAGCATGGTGGTGGCAGCATCATGCTGTGGGGGTGTTTTTCAACAGCAGGAACTGGGAGACTGATCAGGGTTGAGGGAAAGCTGAATGGAGCAAAGTACAGAGATATCCTCAATAAAAACCTGTTCCACAGTGCTCAGCACCTCAGACTGGGCCGAAGGTTCACCTTCCAACATGACAAAGACCCTAAGCACACAGCGAAGACAACACAGGAGGGGCTTAGGGACAACTCTGTGAATGTTCTAGAGTGGCCCAGCCAGAGCCCTGACTTGAACCCTGACGAATATCTCTG
>VUQI01063519.1:17580-37452 GCA_015106735.1 Paratilapia polleni | reverse complement strand
GTGGTAAAAAAAAAAAAAAAAGAGGTTAAACACAAAACCTGGAAAATGTATTTCTATTATATGAGTAACACTGCCCTCCAAAGGCAGACAGCAGTAACTACAGACACAGTGAAATGAGAAAAATAGCTGTGTGTAAATCTGTAAATCTGTAATTTAATAATTTTTTTTATTATTCCTCAACACAATGTACAACACTCTATGTTTGGGCTATCTAAAGGACTACTAAGCTAGGTTAGTTAGTTTTATCTTTCTCCACTATGATAAGATTTATTGGCAGTTTTATTAATGTGGCATCACAAATTTCATTCCTGAGGTGCATCTATATGTTCATTTGCAAAAAACAGGGGCTATACTAGCTGGGATCTATAGAGATTTTTTTAACCTCTTTTCTGCCACTCTTACAAAATATATACATCTATACATTTCTCATAAATTTGTTATAAAAATATGATATAATTATAAAAGGTTTGAAGGGAAAACAGGCTTTAGAATCTGGTCTTCAGTGACTTATGACTAAATACATACTTAGCAATTTGGCTTCTTACAGGATACACCACAACAATAGCACGTAGCATATACTGTCAATGTCTTGACATCCTGCTGCTGAATCTCTCATATGTTGTCATTATTACTTTCTCCATCTACCCTCTACATGGATCAGAGGTCGTGGGCCTCAGAGACTCATACCTGACTTGTTGGAGCAGGTCTTGCTGTGCTTTCAGCTGCCTCTGTGCCTCCTTCACTTTGCCTTCCATGGTTAAACTGGCACAGAGCTGAGCGCAGTGAACGCCAAGCACAGCCATGTTGAGTCTGCTGGCAAAAATCCGACTTCAGACAGACAGACAAAGGAGATGAGATAAAGACAGATATAAATATCTTCACATAAACACATTTCAGTTGATACTGCTGAAAGTATTTAATGTCCAGCTCCAGCTTTTTACCTGCAGGTAGTTACTGGTCGCTGTTCGGTGATGATGCGGGTGATTCTGTGTTGGTCTCTGGTCTTGAAGCTCAGCTGAAGCTGGAAAGGAACCGTGCCTTTGTGGAGAAAAACTGGAAAACACACACAGATATATCAAATAGAGTCTTTAAATAAGAGTGGTATATCCTATTAACTGGTTTCTGCACTATAAATAATTTCTAAGTCGTCACAGTATCTCAAAGTTGACCTACCTTCCATAAAATCTGGTTTTACAGCAAACTGGAAGGTGATCTCCAGCCCCTTGGTTACATTTCCTATCTCTCTCACTAGTTTGTGATTGTTTTCATCCTCATAGGGAAAATATCTACAGAGAAAAGAGAGAAGACAATAAAAAGAAATCACTTTACATGTAAAGATGCAAATAAACAGTAAAGAGCTGAATATGTGGAATTTGGAAAGGGTGAAAACAGGATTAGAAAAGAAGGAAATCGATGATTTGGTACATTTAAACTAAATCTGAAAATAAATAAAAAATAAATCATAACATACATTAACCATATTGCACAGAGCACTATACGAGTCTATGTTCTTACTATTGTTAGATTTGCATACAAAACAGTCTAAAATACTCATGTTACTGTGTTTTTTTGCTCATCACTCACACTCCTTCAGGAGCAAGCAGGGTTGCTCTGACTCCTGTAGCTAGGACATTGTCTTCTGAGACTGATTGGATCTCTCTTGCCACTGTGCCGATGTTGACAATGTTTACCTGTCCAAGACAAGGAGCAAGAGTTACAGAAATCAGTTTATGAACCACTTGCATATATGGCATGCCATTTACTCACCGTCTATTTAGCTTCAAAGGGCTACACAGTGGTAGGAAGCACTTACAATATTATCGTATGAAAAAAGGTACTAATAAAACACTCGATGGATCCTGCCAGTACTTAAATGTATGTATAGTGGGGAAATACTATACATACACCATACTTGTGTCTGCAAGTATGGAATAATTTGTGTGTGTGTCTCACCCTTCCTCCAGTAGCGTCAGCCAGTTTACCGATATCAGCCAAGCGACAGTCTGTCCCTTCAAAAGTCATTACTGATATTATAACTCTGAAAAAGGAAAAAGAAAGAGAGGCAGAGTTTTTCACAGTATTAGATCACATTTGTGGTGGTATCAGGGGCACAGAGAGTGCATGAAAGGAGGCACACCCATGCTTTCTTAAAGAAATTAATAAATAAGACTGCACACTCACCAGCCACTAGGTTAGCTACACCTGTTCAACTGCTTGTTAATGCAAATATCTAATCAGCCAATCACATGGCAGCAACTCAGTGCCTTTAGGCATGTAGACATGATCAAGACGACCTGTTGAAGTTCAAACTGAGCATCAGAATGAGGAAGAAAGGTGATTTCGTGTCAATATGGGCCAGAATCTCTGAGGAATGTTTCCAGCACCTTGCTGAATCTGTGCCATAAAGAATTCAGGCAGTTCTGAAGGCAAAAGGGGGTCCAACCCAGTATTAGCAAGGTATACCTAATGAAGTGGCCAGTGAGACTATATAGCTTACTTTGCGACAACACATAATAGAACAATAACCATCTGCCTTTCCAGCCAGTTTGTCCTCCTGTGGATGTACTCCAACTCCACTCCACTGCCTTCAACTCCAGCTGGCGATGGTAGTCCTCGTTCTACTGCAGGTTCTGGTTACTGTGACCCTCCTGCTCATAGCAGAACAAGGACTATTCTCGCCAGTTGCAGTCCGTGACAGCGGAGGTGGAGTTTGTCCAACTGTGGGAGAAAAGACAATCCTGGGAGGCAGCTGAATGATAGCAGCAATTACATTTTCAAAATCAGGGCAATACATACTGTATTTATTTGAGTAGCTGTAAATATACCTGGGTGCCCCGCCCAATAAAATCTATGTGTGGGAATATTTGGATGATTTTTAACTTTTTTATCTGAAATATTTTTCATACTAACACACACTTGCTTTACAGGCAGGGATCTGCGATATAGTTAAAAACCAAAGCCAAAGACATTTTATTTTTACCATAATAAACACTGACAAATGTTTATCATTTAACCGTGTGTGTGTGTGTGTGTGTGTCCTCACCCTTTCTCCACTGCCTGTAGAGCCAGCTGTCTGTAGAAATATGGAGTAAGGGAAGACGGGGTCAGAGAGGGAGCTTGCTCCATCTCACCAAGTCCAATGTTGGCTCTGCCGTCAGTACATAAAACGACCTTAAAAACATAACAGCAGCACCCAGTCAAAAAATACTGACGTTCTATCAATAGTCTCATCTACATTCGAGCAATAGATCAAATAAGCAAATTTGCCAAATTAAAATGTCCAACTACTCCTTTAAAGGCTTTTACAATAACTCACCTTTGACCCGGGGTATCTTGAAGCCATAGCAACCGAGGCTAATGCTGCAGGACCAAGACATGTAGCTCCATGTTCCCTGAGTCTGGATGCAGAGATGTGAACAAAACAAAGAGTGTTTCAGACTGTAAAGAGCAAATTTTTTCCCCACCTTTGTAAAACACTTCTAACACTTACTCTTTGACCCTCTGTATTAGGTGTTGGTAGGTCTCAGCGATACAGTGTGGGATGTTATAAGCCACACTTTGCTGCCATATATGGTCGTAGTCAACCAGCGCCCAGTCCCTGAGACTGAGAGGAGTACTGGTACCGTCGCCATATATCACAACCTGTAAAGCCAGCAGGATGGTGGGAATTCATATTAAACATTCAATTAAAAACTTCACAAAAAAACAAAAAAAAAATCTCTGGTGTTGCTGAAGATATTGCAGAATGTTCCTCCCTTCACCTGCTGAAGAGCCATCTTCCACACAGCGTGACAACTCATCATGATAAACAGGAAGTCCTCTCTTGTGTTTGTTGGGGCATGTCAGATCAAGTGTTTTCATTTTAATGCTACATGACTGTCAACTACATTGTGTCCCCAAAGGGGAAAAAAATAGGAAAAGGTTCAAAACTCTTGTATTTAGAGGTAAATAAGACACTGAATAGACTTTATAAAAGTCTAGTTGACTTTGTTTGCTCTGTGCTGTTGTTTTTTTAAAAAGTCTGTCATTGTGTTCATCAAGGTAAAACTGAAGCTATGGTAGGTTTACCTATATATCTTATTAGGGCACTCACTAAAACTTTAGTGGCATGATATTCAAATTTATTATATCAGTATGAATCATTTAAGGGGACAAACAGAGAAAAGAGATAGATAGAGAAGATGAGAGTGATTACATTACTCTACAATAAAATGTAGAAGTAGATTAATAAATTAAAAATAGGGCTAAAGGTTGCAATATAGACTGGAAGATGGCTAAAACCCGCTAAAACACCATCCTTGGCTCAATATAAAATAACCAAAGTCATTGTTTCCTTTCAGACTTCTTCATTTATCGGATTCCTTAAATTTATTTACTCCCTTTTATTAATCCTGTAAGCTATCATCTGCTTGGGGAACACTGCTTTATGGACTCTGGAGTGAGATAATATATTGCAATCATATTTGAGCGTTTAATTTGCATTTGAATTATTAAGTAAATAACTAATTATTTGAAATATAAAAATGAAAGACACAACACAGTAGCATACAAGAATCATCTTGTTTTCATTCAACTTCTCCTACCTCATCATTGAATGTCACCAGTGCCACCCTCCTATGAGGGGACTGCTGCTTTATGGACGATAGCGCCCTCTGGAGGGCATCCTGCATACCCTACGAAAACACCACAAAACAGCAATAACTTTAAAACTAAATTAAAGTGTATACAACCCAGCCTGTGGATTTTAATTCATTTATTATAAATCAGACAACAACAAATCATCATCTCACCTCTAGTCTGGATATGTATGCTAGAGAGCCGCCGCTTGTTGGAACCTAAAGTAGAGCAAAAACGATAAGACTGATCATTTCAAATGCAGACTTATTGTGATTTAAGGTGATGGTGCACCTAGAGTCATGTAAAAAAGTACAATTTCAGAGGTCTGTGTGCAGTCCTATGAAAAACTAAGTAGACCCTCACTGCTTCCATAGGAATTCAGGGGGTAAGTAGCAGCTAGGTGCTGCTAATCAAATGCAGTTGATTAACTGATTATCATCAAGTGTGACCACCGCTATAAAAGCAGACATTTTGACAGTTTGCTGGTCTGGAGCATTCAGGTGTGTATTAACACAATGCCACAATCTTCCCAAGAGCAGAGTCCCAGAAAATTCACCCCAAGGTCAGACCACCCCAAGAGCTACATCTCAGACTCTACAGGCCTCAGTTAGCATGTTAGATGTTAAAGTTCATGACAGCACAATTAGAAAAAGACTGAACAAGTATGGTTTGTTTGGAAGGGTTGCCAGGAGAAAGCCTCTTCTCTCTAAAAAGAACATGGCAGCACAGTTTAAGTTTGCAAAGTTGCATCTCAGCAAACCACAAGACTTCTGGAACAATGTCCTTTGGACAGATGAGACCAAAGTGGAGATGTTTGGGGTCTTTTTGCAGCCACAGGACCTGGACACCTTGCAGTCACTGAGTAGACCATGAACTCCTCTGTATATCAAAGTATTCTAGAGTCAAATGTGAGGCCATCTGTCTGACAGATAAAGCTTGGCCCAAACTGGATCATGCAACAGGATAATGATGTCAAACACAGCAGCAAATCAACAACAGAATGGCTGAAAAATAAAAGAATCAACGTGCTGCAATGGTCCAGTCAAAGTCCAGACCTCAACCTGATTGAAATGCTGTGGCAGAACCTTAACCCTAGAACACTAACGTCGGGTGATTTTCACCCATGCAATTGTGGTTATATGATTTTCACTGTGTTGCTGCTGTCTGAGTTGCATGGGTCCTTGGGTAGCTTCAGGCTGCTCACTGACGTCATCGAGTGTAAATGTGTTTCCCTGGTTTTTTCAACAGGCACGTGTTCGGGTGATTTTCACCCGACGTTAGTGATGGTGTTACAAAAATGTACGTTAGTGTTCTAGGGTTAAGAGAACTGTGCATAAATGAATGACTGCAATGAACTGAAGCAACGCTGTAAAGAAGAGTGGGCCAAAATGCCTCCACACTGATGTGGGAGACTGATAAAGTCATACAGAAAACCATTACTTCAAGTTATTGCTGCTAAAGGTGGTTCTACAAGCTACTGAATCATGGGGTGCACTTACGACTTCTATACAACTCTAAGTCTTTTTGCAACCAGAACGGTCACCCTGTGCTGGCCATTAAAAACAGTGCAGGTTTAAGGCACTTCCATATTGGCTTCACTATCTTTTATACTGTCTATGACATAAAGATACATTTGGGTCAGTCTTCTGTACAGTGAGCATTTTTCCCTGTAATTAAGTGAACAATGAATGCAAGAATTTTACCTGGAGTGGAGTCATTTTTTTTTCCATCAATATGTTTGTGCCATATCTGAATATGCTTTCCACATACCTCTGTAGTGACGCTCATGCTGCCAGAAATGTCCACGCAGAAAACGACTAGCGTGTCCTCCAAGTTCTGGTAGTCGTCTTCGCTCTGTCTCGGCAGGTAAAGGTCGTCACTGCGCACACCTGCTCGCTGGCCGATGCACACTGCAGCCAAACTATTGTCTACGCTGTTTTCAGATCCACAGAACTCACAATACCACACCTGCACAAGAGGAAGAAGCTCTGTTATAACTACATTTGTTCCACTCATGTGGGAAAATATATCGTAGGTCGAGTCTAAAGAAGAAGGTGAAAAAAGAAAGACCACCAAAAAAAGAAACATGACCAACAAAAAGCAATACATGCAGGAATTAAATTACCACTCACGGTCTTCTGTAAGGAACTCAGACATGACAAAGCACCACTACATTTCCCACAAATCACAGGGCTTTGAAAAGTCTCCATGCCTGAGTCTGGTTTAAAAAAAGAAAGAGAGCTGTAATAGCAAACAGGTAACAGAATGATGAGTGTTTGTATGTGTCCATCCTCTGACCTTGACTGACATCAACCAGTTTTCCAACACCGAGTGAGACAACATTGACATTGGCTTTCAACCTGGTCACTCCTTCCAGCTTGTCCACTGGTGAAAAACAACAAAGGAATGAGGAACAGAAACATTAAATATCAGTTTGGAAGTGAAAGATGGGGCGGCAAACAAAACTCACGCCTTGGAGGAACGGGAGGGGGGAGGGAGACAGGAGTAGACAGAGGCTCAGAGAAGGAATTGGGGTAAACGGGGAGGGAGGTAGGCCGAGGTTTCCTCAGACGACGAGGGGGCAGCGGTGGAGGAGCGTCTGTAGAAGCAAAGAAAGACCATATAAATGCATACACCACTTGTATTTAATCATTAGCTCTTATTAACCCTGTCTCTCTCCCATAGTGTGTCTTTTGTCCTGTCTCCCTCTGCTCTCTTCTGTTTCCCCTCACCCCCAACCGGTCGCGGCAGATGGCTGCCCCTCCCTGAGCCTGGTTCTGCCGGAGGTTTCTTCCTGTTAAAAGGGAGTTTTTCCATCCCACTGTTGCCAAGTGCTTGCTCATAGGGGAGTCGTCTGACTGTTGGGGTTTCCTCTCTAATATTGTAGGGTCTTTACCCCACCACATAAAGTGCCTTGAGGCAACTGTTGTAGTGATTTGGTGCTATATAAATAAAATTGAATTGAATTGAATAGAATAAATGCCTCGTGTTTCAACATCTTTAAAATTAAAAAAAGATCTAAAACTGTTATTGAGCACACTGCTGAATGTGTAATGCCTTGCTTGTGTGAGTTCCCATCTAACTAGCTAACTGAAAGGCCTACAAAAACAACCTGCTATCTGTATCAACTGATGCGCTCCCTAGGACATGTAGCGTAGCCTCTACTTAGCACCGCTAAGGTTATGGCGTTGTTATGTCAGTGCAGTCACTATTTGATAAGCCTATTTAAGACCCTTTTACAATATCCCTTTAAAACTAGTCTTAAAACATTAAAAGTCTACTAGACATAGTGGTTTCCACCAACTCCTGGAGCTAAATGAGATAGCAGTGGACCATTTAGTTTAGCTAGCAACAATCAACGGTCACTGAAATGAAAAGTTTTGTCTGTTTATATTCTGAATTCTAAATTTACAACTCATTCCCAAAAACATTAGACTTTTCAACTGGCAGTTTTGTTTTTAATGTTTTGGGAAAATGACGCTTGTCATTTATAAGTTGTAGTGTGATTAAAATCTGTCGGCATCACATCATACCCTGTATAGTGCAGAATAAAACTTCTTATCGGTGTAGTTTATTTCTTTTTTGCTAAACTATCTGCTCCAATGTAAGATGCAAACATTATCATGCATGGAAGATCTTTTAGAGGGGTTTCTTCTAAAATCCAGGAGCATTTTTTTTAGCCAGCAACAATACTGTGCAAAAGTCTCGAGCCACCCTTCATTTCTTTGTATTTTATTCAGAAAATGTGAAAGAGGCGCAGCAATTTATTGAAACAAGCGAAATCATAAATGGAAGTTTAAAAAAAAAAAGCAAAAACAGAGTTTGTAAAATTCTAATAAGCTTGAAAGTCAATATCTGGTAGGACCACCTTTATTCTTCATCACAGCCTGAACTCTCTTAGGTAGCTTTCTTGTAATTTCTTTAAGTAGTCTTCAGGAATAGTTCTCCAGGCTTCTTGAAGGACATTCAAAGCTCTTCTTTGGATGTTGGCTGTCTTTTGTTCCCTTTTCTGTAAAAATGATCCCACACTGCTTCAGTAATGTTGAGGTCTGGGCTCTGGGGAGGCCAATCCATGACTGATTCCTTTGTGCGTTTTTCTCTCCAGGTATGTTTTTACTACATTGGCGGTGTGTTTGGGATCACTGTCATGCTGAAAACTGAAGCCGTTACCAATGAGATTTCCAGATGGTATTGCATGGTGGGTACTTTTCTGTGTTCATATTTCCATCAGTTTTGACAAGATCCCCAACATCGCTGGCTGAAATGCAGCCCCAAACCATGACAGAGCCTCCACCATGTTTTACAGGTGACTGTAGACACTCACTGCTGTACCTCTCTCCTGACCTCCTCCGTGCATATTGAAGACAATTTGAACCAGAAATTCCAAATTTGTATTCATCCCTCCATGACACCTGTTGCCACTGATTTCCAGCCTAGCAAAATGGAGATGACCTTTTCTGAGATTGAACCACTTAGTTTTGGTTCCTATACGTAACCAAAGGGTAAGTGCAAACAAAACCAAACAGTTGGTGAAAACAGAAGTAAGCCTAAAAGTCATACAAAACTAACAAAATAATAATGGCACCACACAGGACCATATCCTGACAGTCTTGTGACACCAGTGCTGGCCAGTAAAAACAAACAGTCATAAACGTGTTCACTGTGACAACTAATATGTTGGGGAACATACAGTATATGCTGCAGAACAACAACTATAAATTTTGTTGTGAGACTGGGCTGTGTACGAGCAAGTGCGGCCAGAAATTTTAATGACCTGTGTTGATGATTGATATGTAGAATATTTACTCTTTGTTTCTTACAATATATCCACTTGGGTGGCGTTTTGCAGGTGAGAAACGCTGTCTTACTGAGAACGGGGACAAAAACAAACTGACATGGACTGATTTTTAGCTTTATCAGCATTAACTGTCACACTTTTTGTAACGGCTTTGTAATTAAATCTATCTTTCTCTGTGTGTGGACTTTCCCTCTTTGAATCTCTATCTTTACATCTCCTACACAGTCTGTCTATTGTCTCTGTGTCTCTTGCATTTGCAAGCATGCCCACACACGCGCACTTTACTACTTAACATGCTTTCCTGTTATTTCACTGCAATACTCTTGAGAATTTAATCAACGCTCATGACAGAAAAACAATGGTTTAGAAATGCCAGCCTTCGCAAATGTTGCATGCTTGTGCACATTTGTGCAAGTGCATGAGAGAGAAAATTACCTGCTTGCTGTTTTACTGGCACTATGTTGTCATACTCGGGCCCCATAGGAAAAACGCCTGTAGATGGTGGAAAAACCGTTGGTTATGCATGTCTTGGTGAAATGCATTGACTGTGAACAGAAGCACATTCTGCAGATTGGGGTCAAGGATGCCAGAATTTCACATTTCTGAAATGCATTCAGAAATTCTCTAACTTTCAAAAAATGTGAACATTTTGTGACATATTGGGGAAGACGGGTTTAAATAAACTCACCTGCTCCATCTGGGATCCAGTTACAAACAACATGACTGCAGGCAAACTCCATCTGCAACACATAAGCACACAAAATTAATCGCAAATGCCATTTAAAAGACCTCTTTTGTATTCTTCTACATACTCGGCAGGCTTTTATCTTACTTTAAGAATCAAATGAATCAGATAATGGGGACAAAGAAAGTGTATCAGAAATATGATAATGTCAGATGAGTTTCCTGGCATTGTCAGTGTATTGTCACCACGGCAGCTGTTCCTTTGGTTTGGTTATTTTTCTAGTTAACAGGTGGCTGAGTAAAACCATCAAAGAAAACATTTCCTGTTATAAGAACAGGGAGGGAATAGAACAACATGATAAGTAATGGCTTCTTGAGGGTGAACTGTGAGCACGAATGTGAATAAAAGCTGATTTCGTGGCTTATCAACGCATGTATTTTTTCTGTTCACGTGGTTAAAGTACAGCTGCAGGCGCCGAAACGAGAGCACAGAGCTGATGTGCAGCGAGTTCAACTTGAAGGAAGCAGCAGGGTTTCATGTTTTAAAGCCTCTGCTGTTAAATTATTAACCATATTTTGATTTTCAACCAGACCATGGTCACAGTTCTTTTAAGGCCTAGCTCACAGAGCAGGATGCAGACTAATGCCTGTTAAAGGGGGTCGGACCGAAATCACAAGCCTCTAACCACAACCTCTAAACACAACATCCAAGAAGTGTATTCATCAGGCTCAAATGTGACTTAAATGACTCCAAAATATTATCTCACAGGCCTCTCAAATACAGACCTGCACAATTAAAAAAATTCAAAAATAAAAGAAATTCAACTAACAAGCATGTCTTTGGCCTGTTGGAGGATGCTGGAGAACTCAAAGGAAACCCACACAGACACAGAGAGAACATGCAAGCTCCACACAGAGTCTTCCTGTGTGCCGACAGCCTAACCGCTGCACCACCCTGCCCTGATATAACTCTTCTCTCCTGCTGGTGATTAAAACAGGGTCTTGCCTCTGGATTTTAGACGTGTATTTTAGTGCATTTTCATTCCTCCTACACTGACCTTAACTAAAGCCAAAAAAACCTGATGATTGATTGGTTGATGGTCAGGCGGATTAGTCAGTCGATTCTGATAAATGATTCACTGTTGCAGTCGTTTTTGGAGAAAAATTTCTTTCTTCCTTGTTTCAAAAGTAAAAACGATCAAAAGGATTTCTGTTTGATATCTTTATAAATTAAATATCTTTAAAATTTGGGCCCAGCCGGTGCTTTTTGGTTTTAATTTTTTTTTATTTCATTTTTTTGTTTTACTTTATTTCTTTAATTTTTGATTTTTATTTAACTTAAGTTAAAAGTATGAAAGTGATGATTGTAAGCAGACTGATGACTCCAAGCTAAAATACAGTCGTATAGCCAGAGCCTGTTTTTGTGCATCTAAAAAGTGCACATGTAGGGTAGAATATGAAATGTTGACACTTTTCTGCCTTCAACAGCTGCCTCATATTTTCACAGGTCTATTTGAAAAGCTGCTTCTCACCGTTTTTACATGGATTCCTTCATACTTATAAACAAAACAACTGCTTGGTTCATCAAGACAACCACCGTGTGTGCTGCCGATGAACACAAAAACTGATCCATTGGAAATGGAGGCAGAAAGTCTCCTAACAGTAGAAAAAAACAACAAGAATTAACCTCCTGAGACACAAGCTCTTGTTTGTGATGCAGTTTTAATTTCTCCTAGCTATTGTGATTAGTTTGACCTGATAAGCATATAAACTAATCTTCCTCTTTGAACAAGAAGCTGTTACTTTGTTACGTAGTTGTTACATACTTTTTTTTTTTAAGTATGTCCCCATGTGGGGCCAACGGGCTTATTTTACAGCATAACTCAATAAAGTCAACACTGCTTAACACTATGGAGCAGGATGAAGTTTAAGGTGCAGAAAAGCCAAACTGTAATGTCCCCATATGAGGACACAGGGTCTCAGGAGGTTAAAGCTGTATTATAATAAATGTTTATTTTTCTTTGGTTTGTTTTTGAGATTTAACTTTAACCAGACACATTATAAGGACAGAGCTACTAAAAAAAAAAATCCTGAAAAGAAGCAGTTTTTGCTGAATCATGGCAGACATATCTACTCATTATAGTAAAGATATAGGTAAGTTTACACAGTTTTTTTTTGTTGTTTTGTTTTGGTGAGACTTGCTTCTGGAGAATCTTTTTTTCAACTTTCCAAATACACACTGACAAACACAACTGCACTAACACATTTTGTTTTTAACTTTCCAAACACAGAGACAACCACAATTGCATTTACGCCATGACTCCAAATAATGTTAATAAAAGTGAAAGATTTAAAGAAAGATTTACATAAAGAAAGCTACAAATGTCAGACAGCAAATTTAGATTAGCACAAAGACTAGAAATGGATGGACTGGGTCCATCATTTGGACTAGCTGCTTAACTGGGAGATAGGTGGATAAACTCAAAAATTGAAGTTAAAAAACAAAAACAACTAAAAAACAAAAAATCAGTATAGCTAAGCTAAGATAACCCTCTCCCATCTAAAGCCACACACAGGACATGATATCATCTCTTCTGACTTGCAGCAAGACAGAAAATTAATTCTCAAAATGTCAAACTGTCAAAAAGATTCAAATGTACATAATCTAAACTCAACGACACAAGCTGTACTTTCCTGTGTAAAATGTGACAATCTTCTTACACAGATTTGGATTACAAAAAGTACCATTTGATTTGTTTTGGTTTTGAGCTATCGATCATTTCACAGCCACAGCAGGCTGAACCGCACTGTAATGTCGATTCGACTTATGCAAACTTTCTGCCTCAAAAAAATATTAGTAACATCAACTTGAGAGCGCTAATGTGTACTTTTCTCATTTTGAGTGTGCAGTACTTAAAGGATGAAAAGTCACAACTTAATATAGCACACCAAAGGAAAACCACTATTCAACTACTTAAATGCACTTTATACAACCTTGACTTGAAAGTGAAGAGTACTTAAACACAATATGCAAGTCTTATTCCATTCCTGTGACCCATGCACCAAAAACAATCAAGTACAAATTATTAAAAGAAACAAGTTTGCACCTCTGTACTCCTCTGTATGCAGGCAAAAAGTACAGATAACTCAATATATATTGTATACATTAAGCCAAATGCATTCATTTAAATTAGGTAAAGACATTGTCTGTATTTACAGTATATTGAGGAAGCTGAGCAGACCCAATATTCATTTAATTTCCTTATCTTGCTTCCCTAAACCTAACAGCCTTAGTCATGCTAAGCAGTTATCAGCTCATTAAACTACGTTGTCCCATAAATGGGGCAGTTTTGGCAACTGACGGCCAAACAGGACCAAACAGGTTGAGCTGCATATTTCTCACATGCATAAATCAAATCTTAAGCAAGTACAAGGAATGGCTAAATGGATAAAAGCAACAGAGTTTCTGCAGCTGTAGCAGGTTAAGTTAAAGGTTTGCATCCGTTAGGTACCTGAAGTATTTTGCTAAGCCTTTCATAATAAAGGCCTCTGTATACACTGTATACGCTTGCAGGCCACTTTATTAGGTACACCTGTTCAACTGCTCATTAATGCAAATGTCTAATCATAAAATCATATGGCACTGACGTAATGCATTTAGGCATGTAGACATGGTCAAGACGACCTGCTGAAGTTCAAACTGAGCATCAGAATGAGGAAGAAAGGTGATTTAAGTGACTTTGAACCTGGCATGTATTTCAGAAACTGCTGATCTGCTGGGATTTTCCCCACACAACCATCTCTGGGGTTTACAGAGAATGGAATGAAAAAGAGAAAACATCCAGTGAGCAGCAGTTCTCTGGATGAAAATGCCTTGTTGATGTCAGAGGTCAGAGGAGAATGGCCAGACTGCTTCAAGATGATAGGAAGGCAACTGTAACTCAAATAACCACTCATTATAACCAAGGTATGCAGAAGAGCATGTCTGAATGCACAACACACCAAACTTTGAAGCAGATGGGCTACAGCAGCAGAAGACCACACTGGATGTCACTCCTGTCAGCTAAGAGCAGTTAAGTGAGGCTACAATTCACACAGGCTCACCAAAACTGGACAATAGAAGATTGGAAAAAAGTTGCCTGGTCTGATGAGTCTCGATTTCTGCTGCAACATTTGGATGGTAGGGTCAGAATTTGGTGTAAACAACAAGAAAGCATGGATCCATCCTGCATTGCACCAACGGTTCAGGCGGTGGTGTAACAGTGTGGAGGATATTTTCTTGGCAACATCAGAGCATCATTTAAACACCACAGCCTACCTGAGTATTGTTGCTGACCATGTTCATCCCTTTATGACCACAGTGTACTATCTTCTGATGGCTGCTTCCAGCAGGATAACGCACCATGTCACAAAGCTCAGATCATCTCAAACTGGTTTCTTGAACATGACAGTGAGTTCACTGTACTCAGATGACCTCCACAGTCACCAGATCTCAATCCAACAGAGCACCTTTGGGATGTGGTGGAACAGGAGATTCACATCATGGAGTTGCAGCCAACAAATCTGCAGCAACTGTGTGATGCTGTCATGTCAATATGGACCAAAATCTCTGAGTAATGTTTCCAGCACCTTGTTGAATCTGTGCCACGAAGAATTAAGGCAGTTCTGAAGGCAAAAGGGGGTCCAACCTGGTACTAGCAAGGTGTACCTAATAAAGGGGCCGTGTGAGTGTTAAACAATTTCAGTAAATGACAAATGAACCCTATCTGTTATCATCTATTAGTGAGTCAATTCTTTATACTAAATATATTTAGGCTTGAAAAATGCAAAAAGCAGGTGAATGCTACCTTTGGAAACTTGAGTCGAACACAAACACTGCAGGTCTTATTCAAAAACTAACAAAAATAAAAACACACGATTCTCCTCCTGCGTGAAAATGAAAGCTGTGATACCAGTTTTATCATGGTTCATAAAAGAGAACACACACACAATACACAGCATAATAACAAATGATTTACCTTTGCAGCGGTCTGAGTGCAGCACTGTTGCTCAAACTGAAAACTTCTAACGTAGTGGGTTTCTAATATGTGTGAGAGTGTGGGCGTGTTCACAGTCTAAACAGCAAAGCTTTGTGCGCGTGTGTGTGTCAGGAAGTGTGTGCAGTGGTATGTTTTTGCAAGATGGTGTGAAATGAAAGCTGAAAGGAAGAGAGGGAGAGCACAAAAAGACAAGAAAAAGACTTGTTTTAATCATAAAAGAAAGAAAACCACACATAAAGATGTATAACTCTACAAACTGCATTCATGAGCCCCATCCACTCAAGTATAACCCCACATTATATGTATATATGTATACATATGTAGCAATTATTTTATCACATAAGGACTGTGTTATTGTATTGTGTTACTTTAATGACAATATAAACTATATTTAATCTGTACAGTTATGCTACACAGTGGAACATGAAAGAGAAAGGCCACTTATATATATTTGTAATTTTTAATTTGCAGTATATTATAAAATAAGCAGCTGGGATAGGCTCCAGCCCCTCCACAACCCTGAAATGGACAAATAGCTCTGATGGATTGAATATAATTTAAATATAACTGTCTTAAAGGAGCACTTTATAACAGTCCTATCATTTCTTCTATTATCCATGGAAGAGTTTTTCCAAGTCTGAAAAATGCCCCTGATGATGTTAAACTGATGGATCAGGGTTATGTTAGCTTGTGCTTGCAGCATATAGTCTGTGGCTGCAGGTGCTTCAGTGCTTCCTTTATTACCTCCTTTAGCATAAGATACATTAAAGCATCCTTCACGAAAGGAAAGAAGGTAACGCCATCCCATAATCCAAAGCAACGCAGTATCTGACAAACAATCAACATCATGCCAAGTGGCGCAGATCATCTAAGTGTTCACAGTGTTTTTCCTTTCATTTCATAACCTGCCGATTCCTGGTGAACCTTTAACCACAGGCGGTGTCAAACCCACAGATGAACTATGAACGTTACACTGCTGCCATAAAACATACATTTAACTGAATAATACAAAAGCTCTATGGGCCTAAATAAAGATTATGAGCTATATTGAAGTGATCAGTGTTAATATAAGGGTCACCGTAATTCAGTTTGCATTAATTATGCCCTCACTTTAAGAGCTGCTGTATGGAAGCCTTTAGGATTATCATTAGTAATCATCATTCAGTAGGAAATTTAAAAAAAAAAGAATTTCCCAAATCTGGGATAAATAAAGTATAAGTATCATCTTAATTAACTTGACTTCAGTCGCAGAAAGCGTTAGTAAAGTCAGGAGTTACACTGGATCATCTCTGCAGCAGGAAGACACGATGAGTGGAGCAACTAATCACAAAGTGAAAAGCATTTATTTCATATATTCCTTTCAAAATAGTCACCGTACTCACATCATAAAGTGTAAGTGCAGACTGCAAGTCCTTATGAATTCTCCTTCACATTTCTTCCCATCAACATTACGGTCAAGTGGAAGGTCATTTTTTGAACTAACACTACCTGTGTTACAAACTTGGGCATGAAATTTTGTAAAAAGGCAGCGTGGGCCTAATTATATGAACTAACAGGTTTTCATTACGGGAAATGTAGCAGCCTTAGAGCTACTAGATCATCACCTGAGCTGTTTTCGGGTTTATGTGGATGTTTTTGTAATTGTTCTTTCTTCTCCTGCACGTCCCATGGAGCATTTCCTTTCATTAGAAATAACAACATCACCAACATAAACCTACTTATATATTTTTCCTTTAATGTATTTTATTAGTAGAAACTAGAAATGTTCACTTCATGATTCAACTGCTTACACAAAACTCTCCTGCTGTTCATATTAATTCATTTACAAGAATTCGGCTTTCAATGCAACAGGTTTATAGAGTTTTAAAGACAATACCCGAGTTTTTTTTCTTGATTTTGACCGTTTAACTTCACACTGCTGCTATCAGATTTGAGACTCTTTTCCTTTCATAGACTTACTTTAACAGTCTGTAATGATTTGCTCTATGTATTGTGTGACAGCTAGCTTCCAAAAATGTGAAATTTGCATCAGAGAGTCAAATTGCGTTTAACGTTAATCACTCTGGCACCATAGTGTTGTTTAGGTAGTATTAGCACTCTGCTGTTATCCTCGTTGTTGCATCACTTCTGCCCCTCTAGCACCTCCAGGACAGCTTTCAAGATGGCGGCTACAGCCACGGCGCCGGGATCGGGCAGGCTGACCAGGTAGGGCGCGATGTAGCTGGCTCGCCCAGCCTTCGCTGTGAGGTTACGCGTCGCCTCCGCTCCCGAGGCAGCTTTCTGTGGAGTCAGAGGGAGAAGCAACACGATGGTAAACGTGTAGGAAAATCTGCCGAGTCCGCAGTGCAACCACATCAACACCGGGTGGCACTGTACCTCCACAGCAGTGTGTAGTACAGCCATGTGTCCACCAGGTGGAGCTCCGGTCAGCTTCATCAGTTCATCGACTGCGGGACACAAAGCATCCAACTACAGGGTGAGAGAAACAAAGGAACTTCACTGCTGAGGGCACACAAAATAAATGAAATACATCAGACTAAATGAGATAAACACTATTTCTCACCATTGTTCGGTCTCCAGGGGCGGCACCACCGTATCTGGAAGAAAGTCAACATTTAAGCTCCCTCAAACTCGTGAACTGTTTCTTAACCTGCGAACATGGCAGTTGAAAGGGATGTCGAGAGTTTAAGTCAATCAGAAAAGGGCTGGAACTCGAACAATTAGAAAGAAAACACATGTTGCAATTTTATATATAGCCTGAACTGAGTCATTGGCAGTGTTGGGGTCGCTACTCAATTATTATACACATTAATCGTTACTTTTCCTAAAAGTAATGCAGTATGTTACTCAATTACTCCCCGGAGAAAATAATTTGTTACATTACTTTGGCGTCACTCCGTAACATGGCCTGTCACATACTTACCAGTTAACAATATGAACCTCAGGCTACAGTCCCACACACCAACACAAATCCCTATCCTAATGAGGACATGCATACAAGCTTTCTTTTAGTGTTTAAGTTAAGGACACAAAGCCAACAACACAAAGCAAAGTTGAAAACCAGCCCTAAGAGACTTCAAAGCGATCGGCGCAGTGATTCTACTGTAGAAACGTGTACAGGTAGAAATGGAGGCTTCAGTGCTACAAGCCTGACTGCTCATCACTGCCTTTGTTACCTGTTGAAGACAGACAGTAAAAAAAAAAAAAAAAGAAGGACGTAGCTTCCTGGTCAGAAAAATGAAGCGAATGAGAAAGTGCCTAAAATTCTGCATTCTATCTTAAGGCCACCAGATGGCGATCGCTGTGGTTGCAAAAAGACTTCCGATTCTATAGGTCTATGGGAAGAATGCTTTCTTTCTTGGCCTCAGTAAACACTTTGCTGCTGAGTTTGTGGGCTCAGTCACTCATTTTGGGTCATACTGAATGAGAACGTTCTCTATTTTGTAAATCTCAGTCACACCATGTTTCAAACAGGGGTGTTAGCCTCAATCACAAGCTGTTAGCTAATGAGCAAGTGGTTTCACCGACAGACCCGCCCCTTCAAATCCAGTTTGGTGCAACCAAGATGGCGACGGCGGAAGCGTTCATCTCGAGGCTTCAAAACGAGACTTCAGAAACCAACAGGTGACGTCACGGTAGCTACGTCCATCTTTTCTACGGTCTTTGGTTGAAGATCAGAATCTGGCTGCTGGGCTGGAGTCAGCATACGCTCAGCTTTAACATTTAGCATCGCTCTGGGTTTTTCACTAGCTTTGCGTTAGCATTCTGTCTGTGCAGATGTTTGCAAAGAGCCAATGATATGTTAGCAGCGTAATGCAGTTGTTTCTGTTCTGGACACAGTTTTACCACCGCGCTCTTGTCCTTTCGTGCAATAAAAATAAAAGTAACGTCCATATCCCCACTCCTAAAAAGTTGTAGACGGCTGCACCGTTTTCCTCCACGCTACACACACTGAAATCAGCTGCCTGTTGTGCAAATGCGTAACTATACTGTGATTACTGAATTAAGTACAGTAACGCGTTACTTTGGAGCGCAAAAAGGCTTTAAATACAAAGAAAGAAAAGCCTCACATTTTTCACATTCTCAAAACTTGCATTAACTAATTTTTCCTCAGCTTGACATACCTTATTCAAGCTAACTCAACCTCATTGTTTCAGCACTAAAACTTAATTCTGCCGCCCTCTCTCTAATTTATTTTCATACCTTTTTCAAGCTCCAGGGCATCTATTAAATGAGCCTTGTGGTGAGACTGTTTTGTTAACTACGGAAAATAAAATAAATGGAAATATTTCCATGGCGTCTGGGCTAACTCTAACTGTGCTGATGAAGATCATGTCATAAGATCAAAAGCTCTGGAACAGCAGTTAATGGCCACATGAAGAAGACTAAAAGAAAGGCACACTTTAAAATAAACACAGACATGAAAATGTTATCAAACCCTCACTTTTTCATTGCTTGTGTCCCAGCATTCATAGCACTGGCCCAGGCCGCAGCATCACTCCGCCCCTCGGTCACATGACCAGCCGCCGCAGTGAGAAACAGACTGTACAACTGAAACACACCGTGCATTAGTACGTGTGCTTGTGCTGATAAAGGCAGAATAAGCTGTCAAACACTAATTCAATCATTAAACCCACCGCTCCTGAAGACCCGCCCATCTTCTCCTGCACCAATCCAGCGAGGACTGATAACAGCTGCCCGGGACAACCGGGGACCACATGACCCTGAAGCCAC
>VUQI01063518.1:0-16992 GCA_015106735.1 Paratilapia polleni | reverse complement strand
TAGGGAAAGCATCATGTCAGTGGAGTTCCCCACTAAGATGTCAAAACGAGTGTGTGTGTGTGTGTGTGTGTGTGTGTGTGTGTGTGTGTGTGTGTGTGTGTGTGTGTGTGTGTGTGTGTTGAAGATATTCCAGAACAAAAATAAAAAAGGAACAGTGATTTAACAGTGGTTTAATATGTGAGTAATAAAGAGGCATGATTGTATAAGCCTCTATATTGTCCTCAGTTTGTCCTTATTCTCCCTCTTTTTCCTTTCCAGTACTTTGTGCTTAAAATGCCCCATTGACTGCTGTCTATATATCATTTGATACAAGTACTTCAGGAAATTACTGAGCTGTTTGCTTTTTAAAAAAATATTTTTATATATTTTATTTTATTTGAATTATGTAGTTGTGTGTCTGTCTTTTAAGCATCCATTTATTCTTCTGCTAGGAACCATTGATTTTGAGTCTGGATTCTCGACCAGTTTAGCCCTACACTGTTATAATATTATTACACTCATAAAGGACAGTTCTTTTTTAAAGTAGCAGATTTGATATGGTGTCTTTTTTTTGTCCCCCATTTATTCTTGTCAAACAAGGGCACCTACAATGCTCACAACACAAACTGGAAACATTTTAAGGCCTTGTGGCAACTTTTGTTGTGAATTGGTGCTAAATAAATAAAATGTAATTAAATAGAACTGATTCAGGGGTTGTAACCTATGTTTAGCCTGGAGTATGTAGCCTGCAGCCTTTTCTATATTTTTATGATTTATAACAATTTGATGAATTAAAAAGTTGAACTGAGCCTTTAGATACATAATTTAAATAATAAGAATGTATTTCACAATCTCAAATAAAAACACAGTGACAGATTATCTCCATTATTGTAGGATTTTTGAGGTGACACATTTCATTGTCCCGCTTATTTAAAGGTGTTCATATTAATAAATCAAATGAACCCACTTTCTGACGTTTTTTCAAAATCTTTCCCACCCATTGAACAAATACAGCCATTCAAATGTATGAAAGGCCTTCTCTTTGTCTAAAGACATGAGGATGTATCTGAAGATTATTAGAATTTATAATATTTACTAATATGAAACCCTGCCTTCCATGTACAAATTCACTGAATTTAATACCACAAATTGTTTATCAACAAATCCTAGTATTAATATTTGGATTGTTTTGCTAAAATTTTAGATTGGAATTCAGCAAACTTTTTTTCCTCATACTCATTCATTGGGTTTTGGAAATAATATAATTAAAGTACCATTCACAGAATTCTGAAGGCTCCAATTCTGAAATGCCTCTAAAAACATTTCCATCAGTGATGATAACAATTTCATTATAATTTCTTTCTACAAATCATTTGGAAACCAATCTGTTCCCACCCTTTTTAGAGATTTTATACCATCAGTTGCATTTCCAATTTCTTCTTCGAGGTATCTTTTATATGAAATAGATGGTATAATGAACCCATCCAAGCATTTCTTGGTCTGTTTTAATTTGTTTTGGTTTTTTATTTTGGAAAACCCTGTAAACAGTTTTAGCTGACTCTGTAATAGTAAACTTATAATTGATGTGATTGATTGTTTTTCTGTTTTATTTCAGTTTTTTTCTGTTTTATTTACCTGGCTTGTCAAAATGTTCATAGAACATTTAAGTTTAACTCTTAGGAGACTTGAGGACTCTCTTTAGGCCACTAACTTATACTCCTATCCCAAAGCCAATAGCTCTGTCCAACTTTGGACAGGGGTGCAGTTATTATCCATTGTCCTGAGAATGTTGAAATTTGCTTTAAAAAATTGGTTATTTCATTGCATTATATTAAACATTTCAATTCAAGGTCTAAACTGTTGAAAGCTTTAAATGTAAATTTTCACTGCCTGTGTTTGTACCTTTATTCCCTTTCTAGCCTCGTCCTTCCTGAAGCAGGCGTTTGAAGGGGAGTATCCCAAATTGCTGCGACTCTACAATGAGCTGTGGCGCCGGCTGCAGCAGTACAGCACCAGTCTGCAGGGAGCGTTAACCAGCAGTAGTGGGTTGGACGGATCTCTGGACATCACCGCAACAGAGACAGACAACCAGGACCTCTTTACACACGGGAAACAGGACTACAAGTGAGCCCACTCAAATACAGCAGCAGAATCAGTCGCTTCAGAGTGTGATCACACCAACAGCTTATTTTATTTAGTGTGAACCAGGGTTGAAAAGTTTACTTTATAGTATATTTGGGTTTTGCTTGTTTTGAGTCACACTTTATTAAAAGTTCAGGTAGAGATGAACAAGCACTGCAAAGGTCTGCACAACTCACAGGCATAGTTTTTGCCTCCTGTGATCCTGCCAGCAACACATTTGGCATCAATTAATCCTGCTTTGTATTACAGACATCTGGTTTATGTGTACCAGGTGACAAATCCTTTCCAAAATACTAATTTTATGATGGATTCATCTGTCTTTGATGTGGTTCGTTAGGGGATTTGATAGATCCACAAGGATTAATCCCACCTTCACAGTAGACCAAAGTACTGTTTCCTCAGTGAGATAAGTATTTTAAGTCATTTGCTTATGTATGGTTACCATGGTTGCATGTGTTTTTCTCCGTATTCATATTCCACTGCTCTGCATCAATACAGTAGATCCTGTTAAAGTTTTCATTTCCAAACTCTGACCTAGCCTCTGTTCACCTGCTCACCTAGCACTAGCATGAGCATTAGCACTAGCAAAGCTACCTGTCACTCCACTGAAGAGCTCATAAAGAAGAGGATTCCCTCCCTTGTTCACTAAAATCCTGATTTCCTGTCTGGTTTAACATGGAGAACATGAATGCAGTTCTTAACTGAATATTTCTCTCAACTGTTTTGTTGCTTCTACTTGACCCTTTTGATGTAATGAGCTTAGTTCATAGTATATCTATTTCCTACAAAACCACTAATGTCAGATAACATTACTGACAGACACATATCTCACTAAATACAAGATGCTTCTTATTAATTGTCATCCAGCTGGTAACTTCTGAACAAGAGGTTTAGAAGGCCAGTGGCAAAAAGAATTTACATTAAAATGGTTAGTTCGTTTGTCCATTTTTCTTTAAAATTATCATTTAGTTTTCATAAGTTGAAGAAAAATATAAGATGAAATACATGAGATAAATTTAAGATATAGTTATAATTTTGGACTTTTACTTTGTATTCAGTTTGTTTGTTTTTTTGTGAAAAAGAATTGATTTTATAGACAAAATGTATACTGGATTTACAATGTTCTGCATAGCAAGAGACTACTATTAAAATTTCCATATAGTAGCTTTAAAAATTCTCTCAACAGACCTATTTCAGAGCAGCAGACATGAACTAATCAATGCAGGTGTTACAATAATTAAGTTTCTGTATCTAAATAGAGCAGAACCTTCATTATTGTAATTAGTAATACCCTTCTATCTCATGTCCAAATGGCTGCTGTGATTAAGTTCTAGTAGCCTTACTACCAAGCTACTTTCTTCACATAAGCTCATACTGCAATGTGTCACAGCTGTGTGAATTACACAGCTGTCAGTGATGACGATGGATGGATTATTGCTAGAAAGTATCAAAATCTCAACTGAATTGGTTGCTTTTGAGTGTTTTACAGTTTCTGTTTCCTGACTTCTGATGTCACAATCTGTACATTCTAAAAAACCCTCTGTCCTAAGAACCTGATAAAATAATAAACAGGGTAAAAATGGGAGAAAATGTAGGAAATTCATTCAATCCATTTCAGTTGGAAGTTCATTTTGATTTATATTGTGTCGCACCAGATTACAGCAGTCATCACAGGATACTTTAAAGAGTAAGGGCGAGAGAGAGAAACCACCAAAATTTCCTTTGAACAGCACTTGACAACACTGAGGAGAAAAAAAACCCTTTTAATAGGAAGAAACATCTGGCAGGGCCAGGCTCAGGGAGTGTGGCCATCTGCCTCCACTAGTTGGGTTGAGGGAAGAGAGAAGAGCATTAAGAAACAACAAGCAGAACACTGGGCTGGTTAGTGAAGCCAGGAACCTTAGATGAGAAACATGGAGTTCTGGAGCTGGAGACAGCCTGCAGAAAATAACAGAGAGGATAAATTACAGGGGAGAGAGGACACAAAATAAATGACTTTCAATGCATGAAAGTAGCGTGGATGTGCTCAGTGCATCATGGGAATGTGAAAAGGACTCAAAATTCAGGATTTGCATTCATGTAAAGCAAACAAAAGTATACAACACTATACGGTATATTGTAATTATGCAGCACTTTAACCCTTCTGTCCTCAGGCCTTTTAAGTGTGATTTGAGGGAGATTTTGTTTTGTTAAGAGGGTATTAATTTGTGGGTTATACCCTCTTAACATGTTACTTCATAGCAGAAGAGTTTACATACTTCACTTGTATTGTCACAATGTATAACAGTTACTGAAAATTAAATTCAATACACACACACTCACTAATCATCTCCAGTAGCATCGAATGGCAATAGGATGAGATATGGTGGCATTTTGCTTCCACTTATGTCTGTGGTTTTAGTGCTCCATTAATAAAAGTAAGCACAAACATTTTAGACAATTAGAGGATATTAGATTTATTTGTATCATGATAAAATGATAGATTGGAATTTTTATATTTTTAAAGGTTACCTTACAGGAAGCTGTGGATGCCTCCATCTGTACAGAGATTCTTAACAGCAGATAATTTCTAAATGCATCAGTTATAGATTTTGGTTCTGTTTTTGATTGTTTTTTCTTTGTGTGTGTCTATGTGTAGCCCAGAGAAGGCTCTGAAAGACTCTCTGCAGCCGTACGAGGCAGCCTACCTTTCCAAGTCTCTCTCTCGCCTCTTTGATCCCATCAACTTGGTATTTCCAATGGGGGGGCGCAACCCGCCCTCCAATGATGAGCTAGACAGCATTATCAAGACCATCAGCAGGCAAGTACAGTACATGTCAGTTTGGCTGCCTTATGGTGAAGACCCACTGGAAGTGACAAAAATCATTCAACACTGTCTCTGCCACTTGTCATCCATTGACACTGTGTTTGAAGGCAATTCGTTTATCCAACATGACATTTTAAGTCAATCAAGTGTTTGTCGATTAATAATATTGATTAATTAAGTGTTAACTGAAATATTAAATTAAAAGCAAACTATAAGTGACAAGTAGTGAGAACTTTAAAGGTGGAAAAAGGTCAAATGTAAAACAAACGTGATTTATTCTGCCGGGGATGGCTGTCTTCAGTCAAAGTGGGTACAAACTACACCGATCAGACATAACATTATGATCACCTGTATAATATTGTGTTGGTCCCCGTTTTGCTGACCATACGCAACAAACTGTGATGCACTGTGTATTTTGACACCTTTCTATCAGAACCAGCATTATCTTCTTCGGCAGTTTGACCCCACAAGAGCTGCAGTTTTGGAGATGCTCTGACCCAGCCATGTAGCCATCACAGTTTGGCCCTTGTCAAACTCGCTCAAATCCTTACGCTTGCCCATTTTTCCTGCTTCTAACACATCAACTCTGAGGACCAAATGTTCATTTGCTCCCTAATATATCCCACCCACTAACGGGTGCCATGATGAAGAGATAATCAGTGTTATTCATTCGACCTGTCAGTGGTCATAATGTTGTGCCTGATTGGTGTATATCAAATCACTCCCAGACTGAAGTCCCCTTAATATACAGTATATACAGTATTTATTATACAGTAACCTCTCAAGATGTCTATCCAGATCCTGGGAATGGAACGTAACATGCTGGATGAGCAGTAACAAAAAGAGCCTTTGACAAATCCTGCTCATGTACAGGTGTCCACATATCCTACCTTTTTTTTTTTCCTGCTGTGCTCACAGTGCTTTTGAAACACTGGCACACTTATCAGTGTCGCTTCGCTTTTACTGACCAATCAAAATCAAAGATTGTCAGGATTTACAAAGTAAACATTGTCAGCAATAGCAGAGGTGAAACTGATCCTGGTTTTTGCCAGCTAACATTGAAGCATGCTGTTCTTGTAGCATATCAGCAATAAGTGATTGAGACAAGCACTCTAAAAATGAGGTTGAGGGTGCATCAGCTACCTGTGGACCCAGACACAAATCAGCTTACTACTATTTCTGTTAATGTGTGCTACTGTGTGGAAAAGTGGGGATTGTATGACGGGCTGTGACCATACTCAAGTGTCTGATGGGCCAGCTGATCAATCAGACTGCTGGACCTTTTCTGTGGGGGAATTATGAACCTGTATATGAGCATAGAAATAACAAAAGTGTCTATAAGGTAGGACGTTATAGAGGTTTTAGTGGCTTCTGCATGACAAATAATCTTGCAGCTTTTGTCGAAATGTCAATTGTGGCTGAGTTTCTTAACTAATTTTGGCTCTCACTAAAATAGCAGCACTTTCCAGCACTCAGTAGCAAATGTCACATGAGATAGTGGCACAGTGATGCCAAAAAAAGTATTGGAGCTCATTCTCTTGAAAAACAGTCTTTTTTTAAAACTGGAAAATATGTTTGTTTTTTTTCAGTTACAACTGAAGCAAATTGTTTGGTATGGAAAAGCAGCAGCATTTTGATTTTGAATAGTAATTTAAATATCCAGTTAACAGTCTTTGTCTCTCTCAGTCTGCACACACACACACATACTTGGGCTGAATATTATTAGAGAATATATTAGAATATTTTAGAAATAATGCATGCTGTTCAGACATACTGTATAGGTTGTATGTGATAGAAAGCCAGGGCATACTGATTGTGATGGGGTTTGTTTGTTTCTTTGCAGTGAGTTGAATGTAGCATCGGTGGACCCAAACCTCTCTCTGGCTGTGGCCAAGAATGCTGCCAAGACGGTCCAACTCTTCTGTGTCAAGTCCGAACAGCTGGTGCGTACCTCACTGTATGTGTGTGCATGTTGGTGCAGTTCTAAAATTCTTTTTTAAAGTGTGTTTACTTTCATCACTTGGACTGTTCTAAAACCTGTTACAGAGTTACAGATTAGTTCAAATAAAAATTTAAATGTTGCTCTGGGTGCTCCAGTTTCCTCCCACAGTCCAAAGACATGCATGTTAGGTTAACTGGTGATTATAAATTGGCTGTAGGTGTGAGAGTGTGTGGTTGTCTGTCTCTCTGTGTTAGCCCTGTGATGGACTGGCAGCCTGTCCATGGTGTACCCGCCTCTCACCCTATGATAGCTGTGATAGGCTTCAGTCCCCCTGTTTGGAAAATGGAAGCATGGATGAATGCTGTTTGCCTTATAGTGTATCTGTGTTTTGCTTTACTCTCTAATCAGTCACTTAAGCGCCTTGAGGCGACTGTTGTTGTGATTTGGCGCTATATAAATAAAATTGAATTGAATTGAATTATCTTTCTCTCTCCCCAGTTGTGTACTCAAGGTGATGCCAGTCAGGTGATTGGACCATTAACAGAGGGCCAGCGGAGGAACGTCGCTGTGGTCAACACCCTGTACCGTCTGCAGCAGGCTGTCACCAAGGTAGGAGTAAGAACTTAACAGTTACTGTAACAGCATGTGCTGCTGTTTTCTGTCAGGCTGCAGTGTGTTCTCTCCATGTCCTCCATCAAAGATGTATGGTATGTCATTGTACAGCAGCCCAGCTGATTAATAGTCTAAAAAACAGATTAGTTCCGCATTAAATATTGAACCACAAGGCTTTAAAATTTTACTGTGTGAATACACAGTGACAGTTTATTCCAGGCAGGCTGAGGGAGATATAGGAAAGGCACAGGGTGAGCAGGCGACCCATATGCCGAAAGGCTATTGCACGGGCCTGAGTTCAAGTCCACCCCGGGCCATTTCCTGTGTTTTATTCCCCACTCTCTCCTCACTTTTCTGTCTTGTCCACTCTCCTGTCAATAAAGGCTAAAAGCCAAATAAATAAATACAGAAATAAATAAAAGTCAGAAGAAAGGTGCAGATGAGAACACAAAGATTTACATATGTGAGAGAAATTATGAGAAGTTAAAGGAAAACCCCTGAATGGATCTCACACTATGCCGTGCACAGTCACTAGATTTCAATGCAATTGAAAACACAAGTTTATTTTGGACTGTGTTAGACAGCACAGTCCATCACAGTCATCTTTTGAAAGAGTGATTTTTCCTCCAGCAGAGTTCCAGATATTTGACACTGAAGCTGTTCTGATGGCACGTGGTGACCTAACACCTAACTGAGACACACACTTTCAATTTCTTGTCTGTACATTTAAAATGTGTATATAAAAAATATATGAACAGATAACACTAGTATAACATAAGAACTACATTAATCTCAGTGTTAGTTTTCCTAAAGTGTGAAGGATGAGAAACATTGGAGCAGCTTTGAAACTTTAAATTTTACAGCCAATTTTAATTTATTCATTACAGAACAGTCATGACTCAATCCTGTAGGGATTTCTGTTCCCTTTTCTTGAAATACTTCTCTTACTTACAAGTAATAAAATATTAAATATTACATTTAGAGTCTTTTACCCAAATTCAACATTTTGAAATAGAATGGGATATAGATGTTCAGTGCCTTTTTATTTGTATGTGTTTTTGCCCCTGTTAACTTTACTGTTTTGTTTCACAGATTATTTCAGGTTTGGGCTCATGTCCACAAGCTGCTGCAGAGGCCCTCTCTTCTTCTTTGAAGGTATCCTGTTAACATTAATAATTCTCCGGTGTACAAACCCTGCTATTTCATGCACATATGTTGTGGTATCAGAACATAAGAGTGAATCTTGTGCTGATAGTGTGAAGACTGTGTCTTTTACTGGCTGTAAAATAATCACGGGGGGCATCCTCTTGGGTGCATGATTTTAATGGAGGTTTCTGTCAATTTAAAAAAGGCCTGAAGCTTATATCTTTTCATCAGAGCTGTGAATTAGAAAAGTATGACCTGAGCTGTAAAATCTCAGTAGAACCTTTTATTAACTGCACTAGACCCATTTTTATAGATTAAAACATTCTCAAACCTTCTATGTTTTGATCTTTATTCATGAAAATCTCTTTTTTGTCCCAGTTTACATATTGAATTATTAGTTTTAGTTTTGATAAGTGAACAGAAACTTAAAACATCTTAATTTAGTGCTTAGTCATTTTTGTCTTCGGTTAAAAGCTGACTTAAAGCGGGAGGAGTTAAATCTGCTTGCTTCAGACAGAGGATGAACTGAGGGGGTGCACCGAGGCCCAGTACAAGATAAATAAGGATTATTTTGAATCATGCAGAGCTGTCTGGAAATTAACATAATAGGTCCACTTTAAAGTAAGGCCCTGTACTTGAAAAAATTTGAACATGTACCAGAACCCCATCAGCAGGTCTTGTGGGGTCTTCCCAGTATGCAGTGGTTAGTGCCTACCAAAGGAGATCAGAGGAAAAACAGCCAGTGAGGTTCAAGATGCTCATTGCTGCTAAAAAACCTAGACCAACAGGTCAGAGTTGTTTTGGTGGGAGGGGGGACCTACACAATATTAGGTATTAATGTTGTGGATGTCATTTCTGGTTTTACTCTTTGTTTGGATCAGGAAATAGATCTTGGGAAATACTGACTGAATATTTTTCTCCCAGAAGAGTCTTTGATTCTTCAAATATGTTCCCTTTAGAATAGTAGTTGTTAAATGACCCATCTGACCAACTGAGGGTTTTTCAGAAAAACAATCGCTTAGCTCTGTGAGTCAGATCTGACTAAATGGATGTATCGTAAAGTTAGTACAAAAGATTAACGTATTTATATCAGACTGCAGTGGTTCACACAGTGTCCATGTCACTCTGCTCTGCACCTGCACACATGAATTCAGCTGTCATTCCTAAACTCTTCAGCTATCTCTTGTTCTTGTCACTTTAATAATTTCTTTGAACTGTTATTTGTACAGCATACATCTTTAATGGCTTTAAAAAAACAAGAATTGGGTGCACAAGTTTGGATTTATTTTAGATTTTCTCTGTTCCATACAGGGTCAAAATTATACATACAGGCTCAAATATATGCATATATCCCCACTAATATTTGGTTAAATGACCCTTAGTAAGTTGCACCTCAACCAGATGCTTTTGGTAGCCACCAACAACCCTCTGGCATAATCCTGGCTGGATATTTGACCACTCATCTTGGCAGAATTGGTAGCCCTTTAAATTGGTTGGCTTCCTGGCACGGATCCGGCTTTTAAGCATAGTCCACAAATTTTCAATAGAGTTAAGGTTGGGGCTTTGGGAAGGCCATTCCAGAAGTTTAATGTTACCGTGCTTCATCCATTCCAACACCAGTTTTGATGTGTGTTTGGGATCATTGTCCTGCTGGAGCACCTAATTGTGTCCAAGTTTCAACCGTCTAGCTGTTGATTTGAGGTGAAGTCGAAGAATTTGGAGGTAGTCCTCCTTCGTTATTCCATCTACTTTGTGCAATGTATCACTGGCAGCAAAACAGCCCCAGAGCATGATGCTACCACCACCATGCTTGACCATTGTTAGTGTTCTTTTGAAGGCCTCATCTTTACTCCTCCCCCAAACATACCTCTGGCCAAATAGTTCAATCTTTGTCTCATCTGACCATAAAACTTGACCTATCCATATGGACAGCTGCAAATTTCAGTCGAGCTTGAAGGTGTCGATTTGGAGCAGGGGCTTTTTTCTTGGTCAGCACCCTCTCAGTCCATGGTGATGTAAAACTCACTTCACTGTGGACAGTGACGCTGGTGTTCCAGCAGTTTCCAGTTCATGGCAGGCTTGAGCCTTGGTGGTTCCTGGGTTGTTCCTGAACATCCTAACCAACTTCCTCTCATCTGAAGGTGACAGTTTGGATCTTCTTCCAGACCTTGGCAAAGTGGTGACACATCTGAATAACTTTGTATTTGGAATTTGGGAGTTATGTTGTCAGTAGTTTATAGAATAAAACAAAAATGTTCATTTTACTCAAACATATACCTATAAATAGCAAAATCAGAGAAACTGATCATTTTGGAGTGGTCTCTTAATTTTTTCCGGAGCTGTATATGTGAGTCTGCTCACCTGACTCCACATGTTGCTATGGGAACAGGGAGCTCCTCAGAAACAGGTACAGACACAGTGGTTGTAGTCAGATGTGGTTTTGGAATTGGTTTCCTCTTTCTCTGTGTTCATATTTTCACTCTGTGATGGGATGTGACTTCACATGACTCACTCTGTTTCTCTTCCTGACTTCTGATTCAGGGAGTGCAGGCCCTGATGAGCAGTGCAGTGCAGCCTCTCCTGCAGTCAGTGAGTGACTCCATAGAGGCCATCATTATCACGCTACACCAAGAAGATTTCTCAGGGTCAGCAATTTTTCTCATTTCTCATATCTCCTTTCTGCACCAACTTGAGCAACACTAATGAGGGTTATATGATGTGTGTATGTTTGAAAGTGTTGTTCTATGTCAGGCTTTCATACAGAAAATTTACCTAAGCAGTTGAGTTGGGAACTGAGTATAGAACCTTATTATGTTTTTGGACCAAAAAGAATTTGGCTGTAACACAGACCATTGAATGCTGTCAGCTGGGTTTTCCCCCATCTGGTCTCTGCGGAATTAATTTTAGGTGGTTATAAAACTGATCACCTCCATGAAGTGAGTTTTTTGCTGCAAATTGAAACAGTTTATAGCAACAATAAAATCAGAAATGGACTTTGACTGTGCATCAGTGCTTGTGTTCCTGTGACAGTAGAGATGACACTGTGTGGTGAGGGGTTTACATTGTTCCATGCATTGTTTTTTTAGTGGGCTACCAAGCACCAACAGGCTGTTTCAGCATGAAAACTGAGCAGTTGATTACAGTGGGGTGGAAGAACTCCCTTATAACAGGAAGAGACCTCCAGCAGAAGCAGGCTCAGGGAGGGGCAGCCATCTGCGTCTAAAGAGACTAAGGACAACAGAACAAAATACAAACTACAGGATACATTAGGCAAATTTAATGACATGAAATGGTAACACATAAACGCATGGGGAGTGAAAAGAGGGCAGCCCAGCTTGTTGGCTTTGCAACTGATGGAGCAGCTGCTATGGTGGGCTTATACAGCAGCAGCCACACTTCTGAAACAAAGAAGTGAAGTTACTCTTTTTCGGACACTGACTCCCAAAAACGGCCTGCTATTGATCTCAGTAAATGGAGCAGGGGTTGCTTGCGTGAAAGAGGGGGTGATGATTTAAGATGATTTAAGAAATGTACTAAATGTGAAATCCTATTTTTTGGAGAGCTTCAGGGAGCTCATTGCTTTGTGTGTCTTCTCATTTCCCCCAGGTCTCTAAAATGCAGGTAGAGTGCAAAGTTAGTGTGACCCATAGAGACACATGAAACTCATTAAGTGGAAACGTAGCAGGTTGAAATAAACCAGAATTACCTTTTTAAGGACAAACCAGGTTTTATTACGAATTTTGCTTTATGCAGCTCCGTCACAGTTTATATGTGTAGCATGCTTACTATCATCTTTTCTAAATTCCACAGAAAATACATTTTTAGTGAGTAATTTTTCATTGTAATGCAATTTCATGTGCGTGCTGCAGGCCTCTCTCCAGCCCTGATAAACCAGACGTTCCATGCTCCCTGTACATGAAGGAGCTGCAGGGTTTCATCTCTAGAGTGATGGCTGACTATTTCAGACACTTCCAATGCGTGGACTTCATATTTGAGAGCACAGAGTCCATCGCCCAGAGAGCCATTGAGCTGTTCATCCGTCACGCCAGCCTGCTGCGTCCGCTGGGGGAGGGTGGCAAGATGAGACTGGCTGCTGACTTTGCACAGGTGAGGGAGATACTCTCTGAGGTGGATGTTTTCACACTGCTTCTCTTCAGGCTGATTCAGCTGTATGCCTGAGAAACAGGACAGCTGACAAATGACTCAACAAAACTGACATTAACAGCTTCATCACACTGAAATGTATGCTTTGTTTGTGTTTTTGCCTGTCAGATGGAGATGGCAGTGGCTCCTCTGTGCAGGCGAGTGTCTGATTTGGGGAAACCATACAGGATGCTTCGCTCCTTCAGGTGTGTTTGCTTGAATAACATTAAGATTAAAACTCATCACAGTCAGATTGTGCGATTTTTATTTTTAATGTAAAGGAAGATGGCCTTAAAGGGCAATAATGGAATTATTGGTGGTGCCATGCCGGTGCCAGGTTTTTTATGGGGAAATGGAACCAGTTCTAGGTGAAGACCGGCACTGTATCAGTGGAAAAGAGGAATAAATATTTTTTGTGCACTATGTGATTTCAGTGTTAGTTCACAAACAAAGGAGCTCAAACGTGGCCCACAGCTGATTGAGAGATGCAATTCCGATTGAGGTTTAGTAGCCCGTCAATATCTGATGAGTAAGAGGAGACCTTGCAAGTGACGATCATTGTAAATGCCAGAGAACGCAGTCTGTCAGAGGGCTTTGAGGGGAGGGAGGTTTGCCTGTGAGCCCCTGCTTCTTCTGAATGAAGACAACTGCTTAGGATTGAACAGGAAAACCTTTGCATGGTAAAGAAGACGAAGTACTGTGTGCTTTGTGTTTCAGGCCGCTGCTGTTCCAGACCAGTGAGCTGATAGCCAGCAGTCCAGCTGTAGGTGACCTTATTCCCTACAGCACCCTGCTCCACTTCCTCTTCACCAGAGCCCCATCTGAACTCAAGTCACCTCACCAGGCCTGTACACATCCTGAAATCCTGTAATCCATTAGCATCTGTCCTGTGGCATTTCTGCAGTATCAGTGCATCATCTTAATAAGCTTGTCCCCCACAGAGAGCAGAGTGGTCCATTGCCCGGTACTCCCAGTGGCTGGATGATCATCCCTCTGAGAGAGACAGGCTCACTCTCATCAGGTAGGCTTGGTGACTTTTCTTAGTCACATTATTGGTGCACACACATTTCAGGCTGCATGTAGGAAATCCACTGGCTGTGTTGATGGGATGGTTTGGTCTTTGCAAACAGGACCAGGAGGCACTGTGTTTATCATTCCACTGTTATCTGACCTAACATTAACACTGTGTAAATATTCATCTCAGTGGAGTGTTACTGTGAGGAATGATCCCCCTCTAGTGGTGGACTGTGACTTGTTTGTCTAGGCTGTCTATTGGTCTGAAGATTGTAGCCAGTTTCTTTTCACATTGCAGTGTCTGACCTCCTTCTGTCCAGAACGCAGATAGTTTCACTTAATGTCAGTACACATGAAACCATTAGGAAGCTTGAAGCTTGCCATCTACTCAAGAGTTCACCACAATGAACAATTAGTTCAAGCGCTTTGAGTGCTTAGTAAGAGTACAAACGTGCTATGTAAGAACCATCCTATTTAACATATTAAAAGGTAATAACCTAATGTACACTTTTAAATGCACAGGACCACAGTGTAGAGAGTAACTAAGTACATTTATTTGCAGACTGTACTGTTATGTTGTTCTCCTGCTCCAGGGAGAAATAAACTATTTATTCAAATGCTTGTAACAGTCTTTCTGCTTACTAGGCTAGAGTGATGTCACTACAGTTTAATTATCTTTAATCACTGAAACACAGCTGGCTGACACTGTGGATTATTTTCCTGTGGTTTGTGATACTGGTGATTTTACTCAAGATCTCAGTACTTCACCTACACCATGTACCAGTGATATACAGTGAAGTACAGTGAATAGGTGAGGTCTGATGGATTATTAGATAACATACAAGAAAAGTTACTGCTTGTAATTCCTAATTAATTCCACATATTATCCACATATTAAGGAGTTCTTGTGTGCATTGTGATCATAGATGTTGTGACTTTCTGTCTGTTGTCCTCTCAGGGGCGCTCTGGAGGCCTATGTGCAGTCAGTCAGGGCTCGGCAGGGGAAGGAGTTCTCCCCCATCTATCCCATCATGCTCCAGCTGTTACAGAGAGCCACCAGCAGCTGAAAGAACATCAGAGCAGCTACTGTGTGTGTTTGGCTGAGAACAGCATGTTAGGTCCACCTGTGTGCGCACTACCCTCTGCCGGATATCTGCTACAAAGTGAAATTGAGTTTTCATTTCTGAAATGGGGGGAGATGAATGAATGATACATCCATGCACAGGAATACAATATAACAAACTTTAGACTGCAGTTAACATGTAAATATCATCTCATGAGGTCTGATCAAAAGTTACTGACTTTAACTGCAGAAAAACTGTACTTGTTGATCCATCCATTTGGATGCAGCTTTCTTCTAACTGACTTGGTAATATAAAACAGGAATGGACATCTGTGACACAACAAAAACTCATGAGAATAAAAGCATTATTTGCAGGACTTTAATGTAGTACTTCATTAGAAGCAGATACAGCTCTCACACAGACAGTATGACACAAACACTATAAACATGGAGACTCAGATGGGCCATTTCCACTGGTTGGGAGGGGGTTCCTCTATCAGCGGCTCCCATGGCTTCCACTCAGACATCTTCCTGGACAAAGCCAGCTCACACTCGGCCTGCACACAGGACACATTCAGCAGTCACAAACACTCATTTCATTATCACGCACATGGCAGTCAAGTCACATATCATGCTCTAAAGCAACAGTTGGACATTTTGTTGTTGAGCTGAAATATTAAACAGGGAGGCAGAGATGGGAAGCTTAATAACCTTAGCATAAAGATTGAAAGCAGAAGAGACCCAGCCAGCCTGGCTCAGTCCAAAATTTAACTGTACATCTACAAAAATATCACACATATCAGTGATTTTAGCATCGTCTCATGTACTGCACCTACAAGGGCTTACCTCCCAGTGATACAAAAATTCAGTGTAAAATAAACATTCATTCACTTGTTAAAATTCTGTTAGCTGGTCCTTTGTTAGTATTGATGTATCATCTCTTCAGCTGAGGAGAGAAGCACTCATACTCAGAAGGTAACACTGACAGAATAAAAGAAGATTCTTCTGCGAGCAGCCTGTCTGTTCAGCAAGGCTGCAGTCTGTATACAGTCACACACTGATTAAAGGCCTGACAGTGTGTTCAGTACTGTTCGATTAAACAGAGGTGAACAGCACTGAAACCAAAGAATAAACATATTAAGGGTTTTCAAGGTTAGGCTCTCAGCTCTGGGTGTGATTAGGTCCAATACCTGAGTGATCTCAAAATCTTGTTGCTGCCATCTCTGGCAAGATCCATCTGTGTGTATGTGTACCTGATTCAGGTATGTTTTAAATGGGTCCATTTCAGATTCAGTCAAATATTTTGTTCTGCTTTCATTTGCCAACACAAACACATAAAAGGATACAGAATGACCAACACTGACCAACTGAGATGTCTAAAACCTGACTCTCAGCAACACTCAAGCACCCTCCCAAAAACAGCCTTACTTAAGTGTACCAAAGTGAAAAACCAATGGAGCAGGCCACATTTGGGTTCAGAGAGACAGGACTCAAGGAGTAAGAGCAGAGGGGTGTACTACAAATCAAATGGGTTAGCCAGATATGTTGAGCCTTAAGTCAGAGTTTTCAGTATAATTAAGGTGGCTCTCTTATTACTTGGCTAGATCACTGTGATAAAACATAAACTGAACACATAACCTGCTCCAAAGGAGATCCAATTCAGGTTCAGAGTTTTTGGCTTAAAATTGGCCGCAAGTGCCACAATCACTGAATTTTTTCCCACCAACATACTGTAAGAGTGATGTATATTCTCTAATGAGGAATATATTTTAAACATTCAATTCAATTTTATTTGTACAGCGCCAAATCACAACAACAGTCGCCTCAAGGCGCTTTATATTTTAGGGTAAAGACCCTACAATATTAGACAGAAAAGACAGAAAACCCCAACAATCAGACGACCCCCTATGAGCAAGCACTTGGCAACAGTGGGAAGGAAAAACTCCCTTTTAACAGGAAGAAACCTCCGGCAGAACCAGGCTCAGGGAGGGGCAGCCATCTGCCGCGACCGGTTGGGGATGAGGGGAAACAGAAGAGAGCAGAGGGAGACAGGACAAAAAGGCACACCTATAGGAGAGAGACAGTTAATAATAACTAATGATTAAATGCAAATGGTGTATAAAACACATGGAGAGTGAAAGGAAG
>VUQI01063517.1:117760-131877 GCA_015106735.1 Paratilapia polleni | reverse complement strand
TTGACTGTTGGTATGATGCTCTTTTGATGGACTCTCCCATGGATGCCATTTTTGCCCAGTCTCTTTCTTATTGTTGAATCATGAACACTGACCTTAACTGAGGCAAGTGAGGCCTGCAGTTCTTTAGATGTTGATCTGGGTTCTTTTGTGACCTCCTGGATGAGTTGTTGATGCGGTCTTGGAGTAATTTTGGTAGGCCGGCCACTCCTGGGAAAGTTCACCACTGTTTCAAGTTTTCGAAGTTTCCAAGTTCCAAGTTTTTTGTGTTGATGTTGAAGGTCTTTTGGGTGCAATGGGTTGTGAGTACAATTGCCAATTGGTCATTCTTTCCAGTTAGAAGAAACCTATGAAAATATGCAAATTGTGTTGGAGAAGCTGAAATACAATGAGGACAAATGGACCATATGTGAAAAAATTTATTCATATTTTTGTGACAAATTTTTGGTATTTTTGAACTCAGCATCACTGAATTAGGTAATATCAACTATATTCTGGAAAACAGCAGAAATTTTATTTTTTGATGCAGAGTGGTGTAATATGCTGCTTTTTACTTCTACCACACTTATTTGACTATGGTGGCCTCAAAGTGCAAGGCAAATGAAAAAGTACTATAAGTAGTATTTGCTACAAAAATCTTCACCACAAAAGTAGGGGTGCTGTTGTGTAGCTTTAAGATAGGATATACTTTAATTGTCAAAGTGACAAAGTAAACCCTTTAGATTTCAAATTGCCAGAGTTTATCAAATTATGCCCATTTTCAGATCAACTCTGGCAATTTTGGCCGCTTGCCGGTGTGGCAGTTGTCTTTTCAGGTAGCAGCCCGCCTCTCAGGAAGACCAGTCAGTCAGTGGCTGTTAACATCAGCAGTCTTATCTTGGAAGCTTTTTGGATATTTTTGTTGGTCTGTCATTGCTTGAATACACATACGGACAAAAGTACTGGGCCACCTACACATTACACCTACAGGAGCTGCTCAGCCATGGAAACCCATGCCATGAGGGTCCCAGGGTACACTTTCTGTGCTGATGTTAATGCCAGAGGTTTGGAACTCACGCACTATGCACTTCAGCACTCAGCGATCCTGCTCTGTAACTTTACGTGGTCTGCCACTTCATGGCTGACTTGCTGTGGTTCCTAAACACTTCCACTTTGCAATAATACTACTTACAGCTGATCATGCAATATCAAGGAGGGAAGAAATTTCACAAACTGACTTGTTGCAACAGTAGCATCCTATTACAGCACCACACTCAAATTCAGTGAGCTCTTTAGAACGACCCATTCTTGCACAAATGTTTGTAAAGCCAGACTGCTTGGCTAGGTCCTTTATTTTATACACCTGTGGCGATGGGACTGAGAACACCTGAAGATTAAGAGGTGTGGCCCAGTTCACATATAGTGAGCTTGTAAAAATTTTTAAATATGAATTACTGTTTAGACCAAATAAGAACTGTGAAGATCTAGCTTTGTGTGACATTTCTCACAATTTTTGTAAATGTTTACAAACCACATTATCAGCTGCTTAATAGAGAAACTAATCAACAATTTTTAAATTGAGCACTACCTCAGCTACAACAGAAAAATTCTTTTTAAACATGAATACATCAAAAAAAAGTGATCCATTAACTTAATGTATAATTGCATGATAGTCACATTGCTGCACTGAGTAATGTTTGCTGAAAACTGCAGGTACGTGTTGCATTTTGGACACAAATAAAAGGTATATTTAGGATCTATTTTCAAAGATTACACCTACATTAGGTATGAATAGGCTTTGAGTTTTTCACTTGCCTTCCACAGAGGGTGGAAGGTAAGTTAAAAACACAGAGGGGGTTTTATATGTTCCACAAAATAAAGCCTCTTTCTCATTTTTAAACATATCTTCCCCTCAGGTCTGCAGGGCGATGTCTGTGACTGGATACTGCAGTGCCCTGCAGGTTATAAGTGTGTTTCCCAGCCTGGCACTGGCAACTATAGCTGTTCCTCCCTCTGCCACTTTGACTACTGCCGCCATCATGGCATCTGCACACACCATCCAGACCAGCTTCCAGTTTGCCGGTAAGAATGTTAAAAGAAAAGCGGATCTTTCTGTTCATTCAAGAGCATTTTGTGCATGTAAATGACTTTTGTTTGGGCATTAGCTGCCTTGCAGGTGATGACTTCTGGTTCATGGGTCAGAGGTGTGATGTGAGGATGACTCGTGTGCGGCTCGTGGGTGCATGTCTTGGCATCTTACTCATCATTGTGACAGTCATCGGCATTTTGGCATTTGTGGCAGTGCGACGCTATCGAGCAATTCTGATCCAGGCCAAAGTAGACCAGACTCGCAGCAGGTAGGATAAAGACTTACTCAGTGACCCATGTACAGATTGGGTGTATGCATACTTCGATAATAACACAATTTTTTAAAATTTTGCCTCAGCACACCACCACAGTGGATTTTAATTCAAACAATGAAGATGTGATTGAAGTGCAGACTTCCAGCTTTAATTCAAGAGGTTTAACAAAAATTTTGCATTCACTGTTTAGGAATTACAGCCATTTTTATACATTGTCCCCCATTTTCAGAGGCTCAAAAGGCTGATGAAGCCTGTTCCCTTGTTATTGCATAACAAATTCAGAAGACAAAATGTCTGGAGTTGATTCCAAGTGTTGAATTTGTATTTGGTAGCTGTTCACTGGAGCTCTAAATATGAGGTCATAAGATGTTGATGTTGATACAAGTGAAGGAGGCCATCATTAGGCTGAAAAACCAAATAAATCTATCAGAGAGATAGCAAAAACATCAGGAGTGTCCAAATCAACAATCTGGTACATTCTTAAAAAAAGAATGAATCCTCTGGCCAGCTCAGCAACACCAAAAGGCCTGAAAGATCACAGAAGACAACTGTGGTCAGACAAGTGGAATATCACAGAATTATTTTTATGGTTAAGAAAAACAACTTCACAACATCTAACCAAGTCCAGAACACTCTCAAGGAGGTAGGTGTATCATTGTCAAAGTCTACAATCAAGAGATGTCTTCATGAATGTAAATGCAGAGAGTTTACAACAAGGTGCAAACCACTGGTTACACTCAAGAACAAGAAGGCCAGATTGGACTTTGTCAGAAAACATCTAAAAGAGTCTGCACAGTTCTGGAAAAATTCTTTGGTTCTTTGATGAACTTGTACCAGAATGATGGGAAGAGAAAAGTATGGAGAAGCAGAGAAACAGCTCATGATCTGAAGCATACCACATCATCTGCCAGACGTGGTGGAGACAATGTTATGGCATGGGCATGTGTGTCTGCCAATGAAACTGGGTCACTAGTGTTTATTGATGATGTGATTCCTGATAGAAGTAGGATGAATTGTGAAGTGTACAGGGCTGCTCAGATTCAGGGAAATGCTGCAAAACTGATCGGACAGTGCTTCACAGTACGAATGGATAATGACCCAAATCAAACTGCAAAAGCACCCCAAGAGTTTCTCAAGACAACAAAATTGGAAATTCTTCAATGGCCAAGTCAGTCACCTGATCCCAACCCAACAGAGCAGCTTTTCAGTTACTGAAGACAAAACCAAATGCAGAAAGACCCACAAACAAGCAGCAACTGAAGGCAGCTGCAGTAAAGGCCTGGGACAGCATCTCAAGGGAGGAAACGCAGCATTTGGTGATGTCCATGGGTTCTAGAGTTCAGGCAGTCATTGACGGCAAAGGATTTTCATCCAAGTATTAAAAACCGTCCTTATATTTATAATTATGTTAGTTTGTCCAATCACTGTTGAGCCGCTAAAAATGGGGAGTATGTATAAAAATGGCTGTAATGACACTGACTTCCTGTCCCTTTTGGTGAGCCAGCTCACATATATCCTCATCAGCAACACATAGAGCCAGTTCCTAGCGTAAGTTTATGAGTCTTTGTACGGTACCCTTATTGAGTTAAAGCAGAGCCCATCCACCCACTGAATCTCTCGTCAACTTATAAGATGAGCTTTGCACATCTTATCACATCTTGATTGTGGGTTTTTGTTTGTTTGTTTGGGGTTTTTTTGTTTTCATTTCTTTTCTTTTCTTTTAATCCACTGTGGTGTTTACTGCAAACAAAGATATTTTGATATTTATTATGATGATATAGTAAAAATGTGTTTGTGACAGTGTTTGATCATTTTCATGGACCTTAAAATTTTACAGTAAAAACATGCATATTTATGACATAAATGGCAGTTGAGACATTAGAGGGAAAATATTATGTTGTGATCCAGGAAGGGAAAACAAGACACTGCCATAAAAAGACACGCTGTAAACGGTCATCTCCACTAGGTGGCACAGTCTAGCTGCCAAAACACATACTGAGGATCAGAGTGGGACTGCAGACTTTTGGCTGAATCTGAACCAACCTCCAGATATGCTGACAGCTGAGTCCATAGCCACAGTCATACATACTGTGACATGTTTCATTTCATCACTTCAGGTCTGTTACGGTGCTGGGCCATGAGGTGATTAAATCTGCTATTAAACAGGACCTCGCTCACTTGAAATGATCATCCTGAATGAACATTTCTCAATGTATACGTTTGAACTATTTCCAAAATTAGGCCTACTGATATTGGAAATCTATGCATGATAATCCTCAGCACGTTAGTAAATGTAGAAATCAAACATAAATACACAATCTCAGTTCAGTGTAAGTTTTTATTCATTTCTTGTCACATTAATGTTTTATTAACTACGACGGTTCTTCCAAGTGAAGTCTGGAAGCATCGACACCTTGTAGGTTTGGACAGGTTTAATACGTTGAAGTGCAGCCATTTGGATTCAGTTTGACTGAAGGTGTATCTGCCAAGATTTTTGTGTTAAAACACTTGTCGTTTGAACCTTAATAACAAAGTGAGACTGTAACAGTAAAAAGCTTATCAATCCTAATTGAGACACTGTTGTTTTTTCTTACCACTTAGATTAAATATTGGGTATGCGTACAGACAAAGTTCTGACAGGAAGTAATAACTCTGAAGCTAAGCCTTAAATCCAGAATGTCTACTGAAGAGTAGGAAGTCTGTGTGTGGTTTCCAGGAAAAGGTGGTCTCCTAAGAGCAATATTTAAAAAAAAAAAAAAACATCCCAAGGCTAAAAGTAGCTCATAACTGGCTGAGTTTAGAGAAACTTGTTTTTAGGACTATTAAGTTTCTAATCTGAGAGTAATTCACATAGCATTTTTGTTTGGCACTAGAACTATTTCAGAATTAGTCTAAAAGAAGTTAGTTATTCCAGAGGACTCTGCTTATAATCATAGAAATCATCAATGATAAACTTTTAAAAGCAGTATGTTTGTAGGTGAATGATTTCATGAAGATTCAGATGAATATTTCCAATGAATTGGGGACCATTAGGTATGATGAACAACTCTGCCCTGCTAAAATCAATGTACAGCACTGATGAACAGCAATATCTCAGCTATCTGTCAGAATTAGTTGTATAACCAAAATGCACTTGGAGCAGAATTTTCCTGGCTGTAAGCCAAGTGTACAGGAACCCTGGTCATAATAAAGGAATGCTTCTGATTTTGGGGCAATAGCTTGATTTTAATGGTGCTAATAAGTAGAACATACCCTATTAAAACATGACTAGTCAACTGGAAAAAATATTGTATGCCCATTAAATAGTGAATGAGTGATATTTTTATTATTAGTAGTAGTATTATTGATCTGTAAAGTTTGAAGCAAATCTATTTATCTGTCTAGTTACCTGTCAATCTGTTTCTGTTGTTAAATTCTGTTAAAGTAATTCACTGACTCACAGCAGTCATGTGTCACTGTGAGACATACTAAGTTCATTCATGAAACATGATGTCATCTGCACCGGCGAGGTCATCTCCGGCCATTCTCTTATCTTTGGAGTTCATTGTTCCTCAGTGAAACTGAACAGCTTTGTGAATAGCTTTTAAGAGGAAACTCTTATTACGGATAAAATAAGAATCTCTGTGAATGCCACAGAGATAATTTTACAAAACGTTTTCTTATGTGAAACTTTTAAAACTGGCACACAATTGCAAAAACCACACAAAAAATAATGTACACAGCCCAAATCCAGAGTACACTGAGATAAATACAACAAACTTTGTACCCTGTGACTGTTTCACCTCTCACGATTTGTTGTGTGTGCAGCTATCGCCGATTCAACCACTTTGATGAGCTGTCGGGTCGCTTCTGGTTGCGCTCGTGGGCGGGATCGGCAGACTCACTGGACAATCCTGCCTTCACACGCTCCGATGAGTTGCTGCATCTGCGGGCGCTTGACCGCCCCTGCTGTTACCACGACGACACGCTGTCACTGGCTTCCACCTGCCCCAGCCATGGAACGCGCATCAACACAATCTACCCCCACAGGTACACACACACACACACACAAAATTGAGTGGTCACACATGAACTGTCTGTGTGGCTGACAGCATCAGGTTTTTGTTTTTTTTTTTAAGTTAATATGTTACGTGATCATGCAGGGGGAAAACATCTGTGGGACAGTCTGCAGTAAAAAGCTTCTCTGTTCTCACTAAAGCCAAATTTAGGATTAGCAGTGATTTCAACGCTGTATTCACAAACATTTGATACAGAGGTTTGTGATCATCTACAAGTATTTAGTCCTTGTTTTAAAGACAGTTCAGCTTCAAAATCTCAGTATTTCTCATCATGAAGTGGTAAAATCATCATGGATGTAACATCTGTACTAACCCCTCTCCTGACTTCATGTGTTTTTGTGTATATTTTATTTTTAATTTTTTTTTTTTTCAAAAGGATACCAAAGATATCAAAATAACATAAGTAGTGAAAGACAAAAAAAGGATTTAGGTATTTTTTTAATTAATTAATTTTGTTTTTATAACAGCCGTTCACACTGTTCATTCTCTCTCAGCTCCATGAGGTTGACACCAAAAGTTCAGATGTTCCCACATATGCTGACCCCGTGTTGGCTGCTTTTCCTTCACTCTTACATCCAAATAGTGACAAACCATCTTAGCTGGGTTTAGGTGAGGTTATTGTGGAAGGTCAGGTCATCTGAATAAAGCTCTGTAACTCTGGTTGTTTCTCATAGTGTATAAAATATGGACTTAGCCACTGTGATGTCACCCACTGGTTTTGGCTTTTTGAATTTGGATGAGAGGGTGCTAAGAGAGTGCCAAGTTATGAGCTAACACTAGGAAGCTTGGTTAGCAGCTGCATCATAAACAGTATAAAACATGGCAATAGCTTCTGGGTCAGAAAAATGAAGCCAATGAGGAAGTGCCTAAAAACCTGCATTCAATCTGAAGGCCACCAGATGGTGATAGCTGTGGTTGCAAAACGACTTCCGGTTCTATAGAAGTCTGTGGGAAAACAGCTTTCAACTTGAGGCTTCACAACAAGACTTCAGAAACCAACAAGTGATGTCACAGTATCTACATTCAATAAACTGTATGGGTGCAATGCACAGATGCATATCTGCTAGAGACATATCTAACAGACTAATAAAATACTAGAATTGCACTTGTCAAAAGGGAAGCTCAAACTTTTTGGACAATCTGTACCTCACAGCAGGTTATTTGTTTTGTCTGATAATTGCATTAAAATGCTACAAAAAGGCACCACCAGCACAAACTCAGTGGAGAGGTCCAGCTGAGTGATTCCAATCAGAAGAGGTGAGGCTTAGCAGACTCCAACTGGCTCCAGCTGCCTGTGTCAGAAAAACTGGCAATGCCTCCAACTCCATTACCAAGATAGATGAGTTATTAAAAAATACAATTTAAATAATTTTAAAAATTAAAAAAAAAAAAAAAAATCACCCACTATACAGATGTTTTGAAGGGGGAATCATCCACAGAGACCAAAAGAGGGGTTTTTTTTGTTTGTTTTTTTTTTTTGGGGGGGGGGGGGTTTTTTTTTTGTTTTTTTTTTTTTTTTTTGTTTTTTTTTTTGTTTTTTTTTTGGTGGGTCTGTCTGTCTTCAAAAGCTAACCCTAAAAACACTGGGATTTCAGGGAGGGCTTTGGTGTCTGATGATGGTGGAAATGTTGTCCAACAAGCTTTTCACTCTTTCCAGCAGGTCAGTTCTGAAGGAAACTTTCAATACTTGTGAATTTAAAAAGGTTAAATATAATTATATAGACTATATTTCTGTCTACCTGCGGCTTTGTTCCAAAAAATATTAATAATCAGCCTTCATCGACCCTCATCAGTCATACCATCATCCCAGTCTCTGTAATGTGCTGTACAGGACATATGCACTTATAGTCCTCTAGTATTCAAGCCAAGTCTTCATCCCAGTCAGAGAGTCTTAATCACTTGGGACAGTCTGCATTTGGGGAGGGCTCCCTTTGGCCCTCCAGGCCGCTCACCAGTCTCTGAATGCTCTGCAGCTCATTCACCGAGTCTTTAATGGAGGTTTTGGGAGATGCAGCCCTCCCGCTTGAACCTCCCGTCTTATGATTGCTGTGGTGCTCTGGTGCTGGGCTGGTTTCCCTGCTGCCTGGTTTGGAGGACTCTGAGCCTGGGTTGATGCTACTTTGCAGGCCGGTGGTGAGCAGGCTTGAGCTTTGAGGCAGTGACACCGGGAGCTGGTAGGGGTTGAAGCGGAGCCGTGGCCTGGATGAGCCCAGGAAGGGGTTCCTGGATAGTGGACTGGATGTGCTGGTGGCTGGGAGGGCTGAGGCCGAGGCTGCTGCTGCAGCCGCTGCCATGTAGGTGTAGGGGTACGGGAAGAGACCTCCAAATGGAGGCATGGGGATGCCCTGCAGTATGAAAGAGGAAAGACATGGAATTACAACTGCACAGATCACATTTTCCAGTCAAGTGGTCAAATAATCTCATTTTTTTCCTACACACAAACACATCAGTTTCCTCAGAATATTTAGAACAGATTTGAAAAGAATATTGAACATTTTCTTCCTGTGTGTTTCTTTTTTCTTTTGATTTATTTTTTTAACAAATAGACGATTCTACAGTTTAAAAGTTGAATTTGATGAGTGTAAGTTCCACGTGTTGCATGGAGCAAATAATAAAATTCACCTTTACTTAAGAAACCCAGCTCTGATTGGTACCATATTAACTCTTGTTGAGTGCAGCAGGGTGTAAGGTGAGGTTTATATGAATAGTTATAGTGCTAAGAAGCCAAAGCAAATCCTGTCTTCACTCTCAACAACTTCCCTGTCCTGCTGAGGTCAAATGACTGCTACAGGTGTGGCAATATACTAAATCATTTGAGTGGATGGCCTTCCTTACCTGAGAGGCAAGCATGTGCTGTGACAGATGGAAGGGGAAGGGGTTAGGGGTTCCTCCTGTGCCCTGGGTGGAAAGGCTACCATTTTCCAAACCACTTGCTCCAGATACAGAGGCCAGTAGATGCCCCATGCCCATAGCAGAAAAGGCTCCAGGGGCCATGGCAAACTGCCCTGGGTGAAACAACAGCGGTGATCCGGTGTTCAGAGGGTTAAAGAACTGCTGACTGTGCAGGCCAGACAGAGCCAGGCTTTGTAAATGGCCTGGGCTGAAGTGTGAGGGGCTCTCGGTCTGGACCACAAGAGGGGAGAAGGCGTCCTTAGTGGCACTGATGCCTCCAGCCTCCGAGTCCTTTGTTAACACATCCGTGGTGTCCTTCCTGTGCCTGCTCTCCACTTTGTCCTTCTCAAGGTTCTTTATACTGAATATAGAGTCATCCTTCTTTTCAGCAACAGGCCTTTCCCTGATGCGCTCCTCACACCTGGAGCTGTAGGGGGACACAGGTTCTGGTCCCGGGCTGTTGGACCCAGTGCAGCGCTCGTCATGGTGCTCCAGCTCTTGTTCGCTGTCAGTGCACGTTTTATCATCTAAGATGCAGGAATCAGAAAGGAAAAACAGGCATAAGCACCAGTCATCACAAAACTAAACCCCAACCTACACACAAAAAAGAATGTCATTATGAGCTTGGTGGGGCCCCTAAACTCTCAGAATCCCCCCTGCACATTTCAGTCTTTGGGAAATGAACATTTATCCTGCATTTTCAATCTCCTTTTACTTTGTCAGCCTGTGTATCGCTTTTTTAGCGAGTAAACATTGGAAAAATGAACATATTTAAATTTATATCAAGGCCCTTTAAATCTAAATACTTTCTTACATAAATATAAAGCTAATAAAAAACTACATAAACTTTAGAACTCGACTCAAATATCCATATCCTCAATAAGAGTTTTGCACTTGAGATAATCTTAATTAGGATATTCAAAAGGAAATGTGGATTTCAAATCCAACTTCAGTCAAAAATCAGGCTGATTTTACTGTCTTTATACACAGTTCTTACCAAGAAAATTAACAAATTAAATAAAGACGATTCCGTGGGTCATCACAGGCACCCTTTGACTGGTTAACAGATCAGGAATGCAAACCAAAAACCAACGCAAATCCACGAGTAATATGAGTAACATCCAAACATGTTGCAGGCTAGACTCCTGTGATACTTTTTAAAGATATCTCATTGTTATTAGTACACGTGAACGCACCACGGGCGTTATCACAAACAAATTCTGAATCACAAAAATCAAATATAAATAAATAAAAAAAACTACTTCTACTAGTAAGTAGTAAGAATATTAAAAAAGAATAATTTATGTATGATAATATCTGACTAACCTCGTGTTACCGTTTACTTTCCTCCACCAAATTCCACTCATAATTTAGCTAATTTAACGCTATTTGAAATAATAAAATTATTTCATAGCCTAAATGATGACGACAGCAACTCATGGTTAATAAAGGCTGAATTTCGGCTCGTTTTCCAATATCACACACTATCATTAAATCTCACAAAGCCCCTCCATCAAAGAAAAATAAACGGTAATATCTCTAACCTCTACTTGGCCTGCTGAACCTCAGCGGGCTGGTACCCGCTCCCAGCGGGGAGTGGACAGTGTCCCTGCCGGCAGGAGGTTCACTGGAGGAGGCGTCCGAGTCCGCGCCTTCCCGGTCCGCCTTGCACTGGTCCTCGTACATCCGCAGCGAAGGCATGGTCAGCTGCTTCCTGCAACAACAACAACAATAATAATAATAATAATAATAATAATAATAATAACAGTTAGTCTATTGTCCTTGCAGAATCAAAAGTGGCCGATACACACACACACACACACACACACACACATGCACACACAGACACAGAGCAGATTTTACACAGCAGTTTGGTACCTTTTCTCCCTCCTTCCGTTCCCTGTGTCTCTGAATCCTTTGGCGAAAGGGTTGTTGTCGATCTTCAGCTGCGTTATCTGTCCAAAACACAGGGACGGGAGCAATTTTAGAAGTATAGAATCACAGTAAAAACACAGAGGCCACGTTGTTAGGGCCCATTGTCTTCAAATGGCCCATATGTATGAAAACAATGTGTTTGGATTAACACACACACACAACATAGACCTCGGATTTGCATTATTAATTAAAACGTAATGATGGGGCGTTATTCACATAGGCCCCTGGAGAGAAATTCTGCCACGAAATATTCCTCTTGTGGGGCCACAGAAGCCTCCGATCCCCAGAAAAAAAAATGGCAGAGGATGCAATACTTGAACAGATGACGATCTTATCAATAATTAATATTGCGGTTTGGATCACTGCTGCTTCACGATATGTGGAGGAGGCCGGTGTGGCTTCCGCAAGAGCTACACAGGCCTTGCGGGAGCTTCCAGGCTCCTGGAGGCCCTCAGTGGCCCCAGAATTCGACGCTTCAGGCGTTTCCAATTTGAGCAGAGAGACCTTTCAGCATCTGTTCACTCTGGCTGCAGGGTGACCAGCCTTTTAAATGCCTCCTAATCGATGGTGTCTCTTTGCCATAAACTTTTACAACATGACCCCCGCCCCCTGGATACAAGCCCCAATTAGCTTCACAGAGGAGGAGAAAGAGACAGCTAAAGGCTTAAAATAATGCCATCAAATATTTCTAATTTCGATTTAAATATAGAATTTGGAAAGATTGTTATAAATAAGAAATAAATCTAACTCTAGCTTCATTTTAAGAAGATGAAATAAAATCTAAAAAGATAAGTCTGCCATCTTTGACGCAGCATCACAACATTCATAACCTACACTCTCCAGCATTTATACGCCTAATTTATTCACTTCTGGCCAAGGTAATAGCCCATTTATAGCCCGTGAATAGCTGATAACAAACACACACACACACACACACACACACACCACACAACACTCCATTTGAATTCATAGTCGGATATGTCGGCTACACCCACAAATCCAAGCAAAACAGCAATTAAAAAAATCAAGAGGGACATGGGAGTCCTCTGTAGGGAAATTAGGCGACCTACAAAATCAGATTAAGTCTTCAGGGGTTGGTGGCGGGGGGAGGGGACGCGTGATGTAGGACATTTATTATGCAAAATATAGCAGCCATATTAGAGGCCGTCGGTGGAGTGTGAACGGTGACTCACCTTGTCGTTCTGATACGCTGTCACAGCCACAAACTCGGTCTCGGGGAACACGTAGGTCCTGAAGGTGCTGTAGGGGAGCTTCAGGATGTCGTTGGCCCGCACTATGTGGAACCTTGGCTGGTACTTGTGCATGGAGTTCAGGATCGTCTGGACCAACACACACAAAAAGCGCAGCTTTGGAGTGAATACCACGGCATGTTTATGTCTCTCTTTGAAGCTAAAACTCGATACTAGGCAGAATCTGTTGCAGGCGGATCATCCAGCGCATTGTTATTGATGCTGTTATAATTACTGTGTAAGCAGCCTTGTCTGTAATTAGTGCGGGGCAAAGGGAAAAACCTTACCAGGCCACACATGCTGCCATGAGGGATCAGAACCACAGAAAAAAAAATGATTTGATCCAATTTCTAACAGCACAAAAAGCTACAAATTTCACAATTACCAAAGCACAGACAGTAGACAAGCCTGGAATTACAGCCTGGTGGTCTGTTTTGACGCACAGCGTCAAAGACATCACACACATTTGAACTTACAACATATTTTTAAAATTTCCCCAAAACAAGCCGGACATAAAGTGACAATGAACATACAAGAATTTGTTAATTCTAGATAAATTTACAAGACAATAAAAGCGTAAACTGGACCTGTATATAGAAAGAAATTCTGCTTCTAAGCTATTACAAATTATTTAGACCGACGCGTACATGTTACATTTATTTCCAGTCGAAAGCACACTCTGGCTGCCCATCAGTTGGACATTCCTACACTTAATGTGCTCTTGTGCAAATTGTTATTTTTTAAAACGTTTTTGCACCTTTGTGCACAGATAAAGTAATGCCAAATACAAACACACTGCAGCATCCAGCACACACTTCCAAACAATATAGAAATGATGGTATAAAAAAAACAAACAAAAAAAAAAAAACACAACCACAAAATATACAATAACTATGTTAGGTTACAAGCTGGAGGGTGCAATTCGCTCTCATTTCATGTCATTTCTCTCTGACCCGATTTGATAATACACCACTTAATCCTCAGCCTCGCAAACACTCGGCTTAGATATGCTGTTTCTTTTTCTTTTTTTTTTCTCTTTTTTTAGTTCCCATTGCAACCTCGCCTGAAAGAAAGGTTTACAGTAGGTAGGTGTAGTGCAGCCGCGGTCAGGAGGCTTTAAGGTGCTGCAGCCCAGGCAGCTGGGCCTGGCTTTGGGTATCTGAGTGGAGAAAAATGCAGCCTGATAATATTCTGCAGAGCTGCAAGGAAACGTAAGCTCCAAGTCAAGTGGCGACAAAATGTGAAAACTTTGGACGTAAAGGCGTCATATATTTGCCCGTATATATTAAATGTACTTTATTTTAGAATATTTGTAACACGTTGATACTCCAAATGTATTTATGTGCTTGAAAATGTTCTACGTCTCTCAGTTTTTTTAACCTACTCGATCATTTCTCTGCAGTAGTTTCATACTTTGAATCCACACAGGCTCAGTGCTCGATTTTTATTTATTTTCCAATTTCCTTCCTATAATCATACTGTTACAACGCTCCACTTTCCCCACGTTTTCTAAAAAAAGAAAAAAAAATCCACGGATCTTAAAAATGTCTTCTCTGATTTTTGCAACACTCAGTGCAGCGTGTAAATATGAAAAACACAATCCAGCACAGATGGAAGGGGGGGGGGGGGGGGGGATAGCAAAG